>JAWQFJ010000693.1:0-5000 GCA_034096865.1 Theodoxus fluviatilis | reverse complement strand
CTCACTCAGTCATGCACTCACTTACTTTACCACTCAATTACTCTCTCATTCTCTAACTCACACACTCACTCACTCATCCACCCACTTACTTATTCACTTACCCACTCAATTATTCACCCATTCAATACTCCCTCTCATTCACTCACTCACTCATCTACTCATTCACTCACACACTCACTATGGCCATGTGTATCATAAGTGAGACAATGAAGCAAAATACAATGCTAAGAGAGAGGCCTTTTCATACTGAAAACACCCAATGTGTGTTTACACGCTTTGTTTAGAAAGTATTTGGACTGATATTCCTTTCACTATTTTTATAAAGCAATGTTTAAAAAATGATGTTGGGAAAATTCAAACTCAATACATGATATTGATGGAGTGCACCAAGGCATGAGAGCTTGAAAAGCTCAGTAAGGCAAAGCTTGGCAATGAAACAAACAAATGGGCTTTTTGGGGAAGTGTGGCGATAATTGTCTTCTCCAAGAAGCTTGGTTCCGTGGCCAGGAGAGGCAAAAGACACAATTTCTTTGCTTCATTGGCAATAGGCAAGAACAAAGCCACCCAGATGATCCAGAAACATGTTCTAGAAGCTCACCTTGTACTCTGCCAGCCATTCGCGTATCGCTCTATCCAACATTCTGGACACCAGAAAGTGTGGTCATGCAACCTGAAAACAATCTGGTGAGATCAATGAAATTGCAAAGTACAATGCTATTCTGAAAACAAATGAGTGAAGTCAACGAAACTGCAGAATATAATGCTAGCCTGAAAACAAACTGGTTAGGTAAATGAAACTGCGAAGTACAATGCTATCTTGCTTCACAACATCACAGCATCAGTAGTGGCACATAACTTATTTTAAGTTGGAAGAAAGCATAACATTTGGTATACTTTTTTGTCATTATTTTGCATAACATTTGGTATTATCATTATTTTGCATAACATTTGGTATACTTTTTTGTCATTATTTTGCCATCTGCTCCTAATACTCCTTCTTTTTCATAAGTGTACATTGATACTGACAGACTATGTTCACCCACAAACCATACACTTACTGATCGTCCCTTGTAGCTGACAGCAGTTGACAAACATGTGTAAAGATAGAGGTCTGTACGGAAGTATGAAAATGAGTGGATCCCTCAGGTGGTTCCAGCCTCCATTTATAGATAGTTTCCATCGATCAATTAATTAACTAACTGTTCATTACTACGATCCAGTCTTAAAATTCCCGTTTAAGCAAAGTTTGCAATGCAAAACATATTTGCCAGTGATGCACGCATCCACTTTAACCATCTTCTAAGTAACATTCTGTGGAGAATTATGCATTTTGCTACATCAGCAATATTGGAAGGGGGATCGCAAATGGGCCCTCAGCAGTACATACAATGATAAGACAGATGAGCATGCAGACAATTTCACTCAGACCTTGTTTTACGTGTGAGTATTTGTGTGGAGTAAGGGTGACATGCAGAAACTCTTTAGACCCTTTTACTTATCTCTCTTTCCTCTCTTCTCGAAGCAGACAAGCAATCCGGCTTTTCTACAATACAGCTGTTGTTTACGTACAGATGAACAAGCATTATTCAGCAGAAGACAAACCATTGCGTAGCTTTCCTACTGCGACATGCGTGTAACTTTCCTTCCTCAAACATTACCAGAACTTCTCATCCTCGAGGGATCGCTCGCAGTGAAGGAAAACGAATCTTTCTACACAGAGGTACGACCACCAGGAAGCACAGCAGAATCCGTCGCATGACGGTGTTGACAGACTTATGCGCGCACACACAAACACACACACACACACACACACACACACACACACACACACACACACACACACACACACAGTAACACACACACCTCCAACACATGACATCACGAACAGGTGTCTGCAACCCACAAGTGACGTATGGATAGCTAAACACAGTTCTCCTTTACAAGAGCAAGGAGCAATGAACACACCGTCAAGTGCGATAGCGGCAAATTGGCTTGCATACCGATTTTAGATGAACTCCACTTGCAAGCGTATCGACTTGGTAACCTTGTAGTGCGTACCGCCTCATACACATCAGAAAGAGATGAGTATCCGGTGCTAATGTCGCAACAATAGATTTCTATTTTGGGCGCACTAATAATCACAATGCTAGCTCAATTAACAAGATATTATTATATTTTTAAGAAGTTTGTCGAAGATATATGTATGATTGTAATCTGTTCGAACTTTACCATAGCGACTATGGGCACACTTTGTGGTTTTCACCAAGCATGGCAGCGATCAACACACTGAGGCGAGGTGAGACGCGTCAATGACATTGAAGCAGCATACCGATCTTGAGGATGCATTTTTAACGAAAATTTTCATTGCAGATAGTGACACTTTCACAATTATTTTGAGTTCTCTTCTGCACCTGTCCACTTGAGATGGATTGGTGCCGGAACTCTGACTTCAGAGGTCAACATCACTCATCAGAACGTAGTGTGGGCTGTGGCACATGTAGTACTATCATGTACATGATATAGTGATCTACGCGAGTCAAGTGTTCACTGCGTAATCCTCTGTCTTCAGTAGTTATCATTATCATATCCAGGGTAGGCGCCACTGCCTTCCGTTGTCAACCTGACGAAATGGGAGTGTTTGGCTTTATGTGCTTTATCGTCAATCTGAGAAGCAGCAACAGATGTTGCCTTTTGTTGGCTTGTTGCTGAGACGGACAGGCAGTGCGTGTGTATCATCTGTATGTAAGTGTGCGCGTGCACGTGTGTGTGTGTGCGTGTGTGTGTGTGTGTGTGTGTGTGTGCGCGCATAAGTCTGTCAACACCGTCATGCGACGGATTCTGCTGTGCTTCCTGGTGGTCGTACCTCTGTGTAGAAAGATTCGTTTTCCTTCACTGCGAGCGATCCCTCGAGGATGAGAAATTCTGGTAATGTTTGAGGAAGGAAAGTTACACGCATGTCGCAGTAGGAAAGCTACGCAATGGTTTGTCTGCTGCTGAATAATGCTTGTTCATCTGTACGTAAACAACAGCTGTATTGTAGAAAAGCCGGATTGCTTGTCTGCTTCGAGAAGAGAGGAAAGAGAGATAAGTAAAAGGGTCTAAAGAGTTTCAGCATGTCACCCTTACTCCACACAAATACTCACACGTAAAACAAGGTTCGAGTGAAATTGTATGCATGCTCATCTGTCTTATCATTGTATGTACTACTGAGGGCCCATTTGCGATCCCCCTTCCAATATTGCTGATGTAGCAAAATGCATAATTCTCCACAGAATGTTACTTAGAAGATGGTTAAAGTGGATGCGTGCATCACTGGCAAATATGTTTTGCATTGCAAACTTTGCTTAAACGGGAATTTTAAGACTGGATCGTAGTAATGTACAGTTAGTTAATTAATTGATCGATGGAAACTATCTATAAATGGAGGCTGGAACCACCTGAGGGATCCACTCATTTTCATACTTCCGTACAGACCTCTATCTTTACACATGTTTGTCAACTGCTGTCTGCTACAAGGGACGATCAGTAAGTGTATGGTTTGTGGGTGAACATAGTCTGTCAGTATCAATGTACACTTATGAAAAAGAAGGAGTATTAGGAGCAGATGGCAAAATAATGACAAAAAAGTATACCAAATGTTAGGCAAAATAATGATAATACCAAATGTTATGCAAAATAATGACAAAAAAGTATACCAAATGTTATGCTTTCTTCCAACTTAAAATAAGTTATGTGCCACTACTGATGCTGTGATGTTGTGAAGCAAGATAGCATTGTACTTCGCAGTTTCATTTACCTAACCAGTTTGTTTTCAGGCTAGCATTATATTCTGCAGTTTCGTTGACTTCACTCATTTGTTTTCAGGATAGCATTGTACTTTGCAATTTCATTGATCTCACCAGATTGTTTTCAGGTTGCATGACCACACTTTCTGGTGTCCAGAATGTTGGATAGAGCGATACGCGAATGGCTGGCAGAGTACAAGGTGAGCTTCTAGAACATGTTTCTGGATCATCTGGGTGGCTTTGTTCTTGCCTATTGCCAATGAAGCAAAGAAATTGTGTCTTTTGCCTCTCCTGGCCACGGAACCAAGCTTCTTGGAGAAGACAATTATCGCCACACTTCCCCAAAAAGCCCATTTGTTTGTTTCATTGCCAAGCTTTGCCTTACTGAGCTTTTCAAGCTCTCATGCCTTGGTGCACTCCATCAATATCATGTATTGAGTTTGAATTTTCCCAACATCATTTTTTAAACATTGCTTTATAAAAATAGTGAAAGGAATATCAGTCCAAATACTTTCTAAACAAAGCGTGTAAACACACATTGGGTGTTTTCAGTATGAAAAGGCCTCTCTCTTAGCATTGTATTTTGCTTCTTTTTCTCTCTTATGATACACATGGCCATAGTGAGTGTGTGAGTGAATGAGTAGATGAGTGAGTGAGTGAATGAGAGGGAGTATTGAATGGGTGAATAATTGAGTGGGTAAGTGAATAAGTAAGTGGGTGGATGAGTGAGTGAGTGTGAGTTAGAGAATGAGAGAGTAATTGAGTGGGCAAGTGAGTGATAGAGTGGTAAAGTAAGTGAGTGCATGACTGAGTGAGTGAGAGGATAACTGAATGAGTGAGTGAATGACTGAGTGAGTGCATGCCTGAGTGAGTGAGTGAATGACTGAGTGAAAGAGAGAGTAAACAGTTTGTGGTTATTGAATGAGTGAGTGAATGACTGAGTGAGTGAGTGCATGATTGAGTGAGTGCATGCCTGAGTGAGTGAGTGAATGACTGAGTGAGTGAGTGAATGACTGAGTGAAAGAGAGAGTAAACAGTTTGTGGTTATTGAATGAGTGAGTGAATGACTGAGTGAGTGAGTGCATGATTGAGTGAGTGCATGCCTGAGTGAGTGAGTGAATGACTAAGTGAAAGAGAGAGTAAACAGTTTGTGGTTATTGAATGAGTGAGTGAATGACTGAGTGAGTGAGTGCATGATTGAGTGAGTGAATGACT
>JAWQFJ010000692.1:52500-66623 GCA_034096865.1 Theodoxus fluviatilis | reverse complement strand
TTCCATTATTGTGGTGTAGCCCCCACACGCCGAAAGGCAGGCCCGACACGCCCGTATTTGCGGAAAGCTCGTACAAGTGTCGCTGAGATTGTAGATCCTGACACGACACCAAAGCCACTTTCTATAAGCAGCGCTTGTCCGTGTGCAAGGCGAATCAATTCGTTTGCCAGCAGTTATTGAGAGTCCATCGTCCATTAATGATCTAGTTTGTAGCATTAAGTGACTTTTTCTTGAACAGTTCTAGTGGACGCTTATTATTGAGTAAATGTACGTAAGAAATAAAATGTATTGAACCTTTCAGCAACTCGATATATACGGCACGATCCATGTTCTTACTTTATGCAATAACTAAGAAGTAAGTTATGTATTCTTCTATAAAGCGGGCATGCCCGAGCCGTTTCTAAGCGAGTATACGTATACTACATACATGATAAAAAAAACATACAAACACTAGGGCACACTATACACGTTAGTCAGTCCAACTCTCTCCTCTTTTCC
The DNA here is from genome assembly GCA_034096865.1 of Theodoxus fluviatilis. Lineage (NCBI taxonomy): Eukaryota > Metazoa > Mollusca > Gastropoda > Cycloneritida > Neritidae > Theodoxus > Theodoxus fluviatilis. The sequence goes on along the minus strand of JAWQFJ010000692.1, from coordinate 66,125 downwards.
TCCTTCCCGTGCCCCGCTTAATAATGCTTCGTTCGCTTCCCCGACACCTAGACACGATCCAATCATGCACGATTCCCCTTTTGACGCATGATTGAAATGAATAAGGTGTAACTGAGAGAGGCTCGCCTTTTGCATGTAGTTGTTATTGGTTAAAATGTTTTTTGTTTTAATAAGTGTTTGTGTATATGTTTACTGTATATAACTGCTTACGGCCGACTCCCCAATCCGTAGCATAACATCGCCCTCGGGCGTCGTCGGGACATTGGGTAGAAATTGGTAAGTTGGCTCTGGAGCAATAGAACCCTTCGCAGGACGCCTGGTTTAAGATTAAAGTTGCGGCGTTTATAAGGTGAATAATAATTAACAAGTCATGTGGATTATTTATAAATGAGTAGTAACATGTGGTCGCGGTAGTATCGGGAGTTTGGTAAAAAACCATACTCCAGCAAGTTGCTGGCACTGGGGAAGTATGTGCTTCGGAGGCCCGCGGATAGTTCTTCGAGCGTTACTACTTTTTTATTTTTTTTCATCTCGTATAATTCATCATGTGTCCATTTTTATAGCGTCATGATAAACTTGTTCAATCGCTTAGATTGCTCAATTTAAAAGATCAGAATGAATGTCACAGCTGTAGAATTCCCAAGGTGACTAGCTCCTGGAGCCCCCCCACCTTCCTCTTCCAGAGACGAACTTCAAATAAAACGCCTAAGCTCCTCCCCGCGGCAAAGAATTGATGTCGCTGTTTTACACGGCAAAATGTAGGAAAGAATAGAAAAAAAACAAGGAACTAATTAACTAAACCCAACCATCATAAAAAAATGAAGCCGAGCCAGTCTATCTTCTCATCTTTAAGCGGGTGTCGGACGGTCAATCTAGAGTCCCCAAGCTCCAGCGCCCTTCTTGTGTTTCAGCTGGGTCTGCTCCCCCTAATTGTTTTAGAATAGTCGTTTGGGCTCAATTCCGCAGGTACATCTCATTTTGCGTCGTCGTTTTCATAGGTAGTATGAAATTTGTTTAACATATTAGGTGCAGCACACTTGTAGAACTTTCCGCAAATACCGTCCCTGCCATGGCGTGGGCTACACCACAATAATGGAAGGTAAAGAGCCTTCCCATCGCCCAGTGTTCTGTGTTCGAAATCTCTACATTTAAAAAAAGCTGCGTTTGATGGCGATACTTGTCTTTACAACTCATACCCTCCTCGACCCCCACCTCCACCTTCCCCATCCGCCACCCCCTTATTAGAACTGCCTATTTAAAATAATCCACTCATTTTATGGAGTTCAACTAGCCACCCTTGATGTTCAGCTGCCATCATTTCCACTCTATTTCTTGCAGGATCACAGAGAACTTGCACCAGCCCGATACCAGGGTAACTAAAACAGACACCCACGTAATACATTGCTTCAAACAACTCACTCTTGAGTGTCCTCAACTGTCACCATGAAGACATCGTTTACTATGATGTCATCAAGCGTCACCATGGCGTCACTTAACGTCACCATGACGTCACTAAACGTTACCATGGCGTCACTAAACGTCACCATGACGTCACAAGTGGGCACGACTGCGGCCTATGACGTGTGGACGTGGTACGGCCCCACGCTAGTGCTGGTGCCCTTGCTGATGGCGGTGGGCCTGCCGGGCAACATCCTGGTCCTTCTGGTGTACACCTGGCGGTTCGCTCCCTCCACCTTCAGAGAGTTCGTGCGAGTGCTGGCAGTGCTGGACCTGGGCTGCAACCTGGTCGGCATGCCCCTCCTCCTGGCCACTACCCTCATCATCCAGCATAGAGACTCGCCCCACCTCATCCATATGCTTGCAGTGACCAGGTCAGAGAGAGAGAGATGGGGGGGGGGGGGGGGGAGAGAGAGAGAGAGAGGGGGGGGGGGAGGGAGGGGGGGAGAGAGAGAGAGGGGGGGGGGGGCAAAGAAGACGGCAGGCACACACACGGACACACAGAGAGAGAGAGAGAGAGAGAGAGAGAGAGAGAGAGAGAGAGAGAGAGAGAGAGAGAGAGAGAGAGAGAGAGAGAGAGAGGGGGGGGGAGGGGCAAAGAAGACGGCAGGCACACACACGCACGCGCGCGCGCAGAGCGAGAGTGAGAGAGAGAGAGAACGAACGAACGAACGAATGGTTTATTAGGTAGGCCTCCGACCTTTTCCATAGCAAAGCAAGCAATACACATTAAGCATATGGAAATACATCAAGTGGAATATCTGTGCCGACATCACATCAAATACGTATGTCTATCTATTCATCCAAATAGAACGCGTTACATTCCGGTGAATTTACAGCCAAATCTCTTAAACTAAAGGCTTTGTACAGATAAACACTTGTTGCTCTGGTTATAGTGTCATTTTCATTGCTTAAAATAGTTTTCATTGGATTTTCAATAGGTGGCAAAAGATGTAACAACAGGTACCGTTCGCTCAAGTCCTGCAGAGCTGGGCATTCCAACATGAAATGAAATTCATCCTCCTCTTTTTCTCTACATAATGGACATAACAAATCATATGGTTGCTTCATATATATCTTCGTCTATGGATGTACAAATCGGTGATGCCCATTCTAAAGCGGACGAAAACATCTCTGAAAACCTTTTTATCGATACAACGGAGGTATTTTTCTACTACACACTGATTTTTTATTTCTTTGTAGAAAATATATATGTTACTTCCGTTCAGGTTTTCCATCCATTGTATACGGAAATGATCTATAAGTCTATCTCGAAGGCACTTAATGAAGACACGATCATTTGCAGTGGACTGGTCCATCCAAACACTTTCAAATCAAAACTTGACCAACAAATCATTTACCATCATAGCCCATGAGACGCAATTGTGAGGAAGACTACACATCATGCGATAAACTCTTTTAGGTAGTCTGTCATCGTCCATCTTCAGAATCTTCAGCCAGTACTTTATACTCCTTAAAACAATGTTTATGTACAAAGGAAAGCGTCCCGTTTCACCATAGCACATTAAATTAGGGGTTCTTGATGAAACATTCAAAAATGACTTTATAGCATGCAAATGAACACCTTCAATGGCTTCGCACTCATGAACTCCCCAAACCTCTGTCCCGTACAACAGAATGGGCAGAATTTGAGCATCAAACAGCTTGAAAAATACAGCAGCAGGTACATAAGTGATCTTCCTTAAGGTTCTAATCATAATAGTCAGAGCAGCTTTAGCTCTACAGGCCAGGTCCTTCCGAGTGTTACGAACACAAAGTTTAGGAGTAAACTTAACACCCAGATATTTGTGTGCATTTGTTATTTTGATTTCTTCTTTACCAAGGTACCATTTCTCATAGGATGCTATGTAACCACCTGACCGAAATATAACAACATTTGTCTTAGCAGTATTTATTGTCAGGCCAAACGTGTTAGAGGCATTCTTTAAACAGTTAAGCTGGTTTTGTAGACCCATTACAGAATCCAAAAAGACCACGACATAGTCCGCAAACAGAAGTATTCTCAAACTGGGTGTATTTGGCATGAGCTGTATACCATGTTTTGCATGAACAGAAACTTTCTCTATTAACCCATTGACCATAATTGAGAACAAAAGAGGACTGATTTTGCAGCCCTGCTTCAGTCCCACTAAACTTTCGAAGAACTGGGACTGCCCCTGAGTGCCGCGTACGCAGAATTGTACCGAGTCGTACATTGCTCTGAGAATTTTGAGTAATCTCCCTTGAACCCCATTTCTTTGTACAATGTCCCACAAAACATGGCGATCGACTGAATCGAAGGCTTTTCTAAAATCAACAAAACATGCATACAATTTTCTTTGTCTGCTAAGACATTTCTGCACAATGCCATACAAAACAAAAATATTGTCTATCGTGGAGTAGCCACGCCGAAAGCCAGCCTGCTCCTCTCTTTGTAAGCCATTCATTTCAACCCAAGAAAGCAACCTTTTGTTCAAAATATGGACAAACACCTTACTAAGTATACTGGTTAGAGCTATTCCTCGATAGTTATCGGGAGAGTCATAGTCTCCACTCTTGTGCACAGGATGAATAATTGACTCCGACCAAAGCTGAGGAAATACCCCTGACGCAAAAATTTCGTTGAACAATCGTAGCAGGAAAGGTTGAAGGAAATGTCTTGCACTCCGTAGCATGTCTCCTATGATCAAATCAGTCCCTGCCGCTTTCCCTTTCTTAATACGAGACAGAGCAATCAAAACCTCTTCCTCAGATATTGGAGAGTCAAGTACACCGTTAGTGTCATTGCAGCTTGGAAGATCATAAGACGAGTTAAGGCAGTCATCTGGGACAGAGTTCGGAGAAGAAAAGAGGGTTTTAAAATGTTCATACCACATCTCTGGGAGAGAGAGAGTGAGAGAGAGAGAGAGAGAGAGAGAGAGAGAGAGAGAGAGAGAGAGAGAGAGAGAGAGAGAGAGAGAGATGCACGTACACACACGCGCGCGCGCGCGCCCTCGCACGCACACACACGCGCGCGCACTCACACACGCACCCACCCACACACACACACACACACACACACACACACACACACACACACAATCACAGTAAGAACACATAGAAAGCGAGTTGGGCCATACGAGTCGGAAAGAATGACGAGAGGAATAAAGGAAATAAAGTTAGATTAAAACAGAGACAGAAGAAGAAAGGGAATCCCTTTCACGAATAGACCACCCTAGTGGACTCGTCCGAGGAAAGGAGTGCGATGCTGGTCGTTTAAATTTGCAGTGACTCCCACACATAATGAGAACCAAATTATTACTTGCTCGCTAGCTCACATACGCAATTTTGGACGATTATTCCGCCCACAGAATAACAATAACGTGTCAATAATTGACAAACTGGTGTACACAATGCGCTTTCAGCTGAATTGGGCTACGATGTATATAAAAAGTTTTTTTGCAGCAGTCGTCAAGGCGATTTGGCTCTGTTTCGAGCATAAATACCAATGTAAAAACGCAACCAATCAGATGCCGTGGCCCGCTAGCGGAGCGGGGTCCGCACCCCTTTCCTCGGACGAGTCCACTAGTGTGGCCCATTATTGGAAGGGATTCTATAAGGCACACGAGGCAACTCCACTCGGGCAACTCGATTGCTCGCCATACATTGCTTCGTGTGCGATGTCGGTTCAAAGCAACTGGCATTCCAAGCAACTTTTCACACCACCAGCAACTGAGTTGCTCGAGTTTCAACCTGTTCTAGTTTTGTGGGCAGTGGCGTGCCACTCCAGCCACTCTCTGTGAATCCACCAAGAGCCTCGTTCTCGTGTTCTCGCGACTATTGCACATTTAATGGCGGACATAGTCTTTGCTTCGCACAGAAAACGCAGAATTTGGGGACACTAGAATCCCCATCCAAAGAAAATGTAAACCATGAACAGTATTAATTTATCATAGCTGTATGTTGAATTCATCAAAAGTTCGTGAAAGCTCGTACTTTTTAAATTTCGAAATGCACGTCACACACAGAACCATGTATCCGCGGGTCGACGTGTTTGCAACGTGGCGAGAGGTGAAAGGTCACAGCGGAAGCGCGTGCGAGCTGCAGTCTCCAGCATTGCCTGCCACATGGCAAGCAACCAGCCGCAAGCAACGTGGCAAGAGACTTTGGTTGCCTCATGTGCGGAGGCCTTAAGAAAGGAGGGATAAAATTTGGCAGCCCAGCAAGAGCGGAAGAACAAGGCATACTGGTTGAGGGGAGGTAACTGTTGAAACCAGACCATTTGAATGGAGTCTCTGTTTAAATCTCGGTTCGAGTTGCACCAGCTCAGCGACAGTATTTGAAGCATTGGAGTTGGATTTCAAAATCTTCACTCGCACAATTTCCATGTTGGGGCACGCTAAATTCTTACACAAGTTGCCCTCGTATGCAGTTGTGCAGATGCTAAGCAATGCTATTTTCCATGTGTGCCTCTGTCATTTCGAGCAGGTATGTTTCGTACACCATCGTCTTCTCCTCGGCCTTCGTGCTGATGGTCATCGCAGCGGACCGCTACATGAAGATCTGTCGACCCCAGCGTGCAGGGCTGACCGTGGCCAGGGCACGCTTGCTGTGTGGCCTTGGGGTGCTGGTGGCCTTCCTCATCAACCTGCCTGTCATCTTCACCTACTACGAAAGCGTCAGTGGCTTTGCTTTGCCCTGCCCTATCCTCTCTGACCAGCCTTCTCTTTGTTCTGTCTTGCCCTGTCCTGTCCTCCCTGCCCTGCCCTCTCTGCCTTGCCCTCTCTGCCCTGTCCTCTCTGACCTGTCCTCTCTATGTTCTGTCTAGCCCTGTCCTGTCCACTCTGCCCTGCCCTCTCTGCCCTGCCCTCTCTGCCCTGCCCTGTCCTCTCTATGTTCTGTCTTGCCCTGTCTTGTCCTCTCTGCCCTGCCCTCTCATCTCCGACCTGTCATCTCTATGTCCTGCCTTGCCCTGTCCTCTCTGACCTGCCCTTTCTGCCCTGCCCTCTCTGCCCTGCCCTCTTATCTGTCCTCTCTTTGTTCTGTCTTGCTCTGCCCTGTCCTCCCTGCCCTGCCCTCTCTGCTCTACCCTCTCTGACCTGCCCTCTCTGCCCTGCCCTATCTGCTCTGCCCTCTCTGCCCCGTCCTCTCTGACCTGCCCTCTCTGCCCTGCCCTATCTGCTCTGCCCTCTCTGCCCTGCCCTCTCTGCCCCGCCCTCTCTGCCCCGCCCTCTCTGCCCCGTCCTCTCTGCCATGCCCTCTCTGCCCTGCCCTCTCTGCCCTGCCATCTCTGCCCTGCAATCTCTGCCCTGCCCTCACTGCCCTGCCCTCACTGCCCTGCTCTGTTCTCTCTATGTTCTGTCTTGCTCTGTCCTGTCCTCTCTGCCCTGCCCTCTCTGCTCTGTCATCTCTGACCTGTCCTCTATGTCGTGCGTTGCCTTGCCTTGTCCTCTCTGCCCTGCCCTCTCTGCCCTGCCCTCTCTGCCCTGCCCTCTCTGCCCTGTCCTCTCTGACCTGTCCTCTCTGACCTGTCTTCTCTATGTCTTGCCCTGCCCTGTCCTCTCTGCCCTGTCCTCTCTATGTTTTGTCTTGCTCTGCCCTGCCCTCTCTGACCTGTCCTCTCTGACCTGTCCCCTCTATGTTCTGTCTTGCTCTGCCCTGTCCTCTCTGACCGGCCCTCTCTGCCCTACCCTGTCCTCTCTGACCTGCTTTCTCTGCCCTGCCCTGCCCTCTCTGCCCTGCCCTCTCTGGTCTGCCTCGTCCTCTCTGACCTGCCCTCTCTGCCCTGCCCTGTGCTCTCTGGTCTGCCCTCTCTGCCCTGTCCCCTCTGACCTGTCCTCTCTGCCCTGTCCTCTCCATGTTCTGTCTTGCTCTGCCCTGTCCTCTGACTGCCTCTCTGCCTGCCCGTGCTCTGGTCTGCCCTCTCTGCCCTGTCCTCTCTGACCTGTCCTCTCTGCCCTGTCCTCTCCATGTTCTGTCTTGCTCTGCCCTGTCCTCTCTGACCTGCCCTATCTGCCCTGCCCTCTCTGACCTGCCCTCTCTTATCTGTCCTCTCTTTGTTCTGTCTTGCTCTGCCCTGTCCTCCCTGCCCTGCCCTCTCTGCTCTACCCTCTCTGACCTGCCCTCTCTGCCCAGCCCTATCTGCTCTGCCCTCTCTGCCCTGTCCTCTCTATGTCCTCTCTGTCTTGCTCTGCCCTGTTCTCTCTAACCTACGCTATCTGCCTTGCCCTCTCTGACCTGCCCTCTCTTCTGTCCTCTCTTTGTTCTGTCTTGCCCTGCCTGTCCTCCCTGCCCTGCCCTCTCTGCTCTGCCTTCTCAGCCCTACCCTCTCTGACCTGTTATCTCTCGTCTGTCTTGCCCTGCCCTGTCCTCTCTGCCCTGCCCTCTCTGACGTGCCCTCTCTGCCCTGCTTTCTCTGCCTGTCCTCTCTGACCTGTCCTCTCTATGTTCTTTCTTGCCCTGCCCTGTCCTCTCTGTCCTGCCCTGCTCTCTCTGACCTGTCATCTCTTGTCTGTCTTGACCTGTCCTGTCCTCTCTGTCCTGTCCTCTCTGCCCTGCTCTCTCTGACCAGTCCTCTCTGACCTGTACTCACTATGTTCTTTCTTCCCCTGCCCTGTCCTCTTCGCCCTTCCCTCTCTGACCTGCCCTCTCTGACCTGTCCTCTCTTTGTTCTGTCTTGCCCTGCCCTATCCTCTCTGTCCTGCCCTCTCTGCCCTGCCCTCTCTGACCTGTCCTCTCTGACCTGTCCTCACTATGTTCTTTCTTCCCCTGCCCTGCCCTCTCTGCCCTGCCCTCTCTGACCTGTCCTCACTATGTTCTTTCTTCCCCTGCCCTGCCCTCTCTGACCTGTCCTCTCTGACCTGTCCTCACTGTGTTCTTTCTTCCCCTGCCCTGTCCTCTCTGCCCTGCCCTTTCTGTCCTGCTCTCTCTGACCTGTCCTCTCTGACCTGTCCTCTCTATGTTCTTTCTTGCCCTGCCCTGTCCTCTCTGCCCTGTACTTTCTGACCTGCCCTCTCTGACCTGTCCTCTCTTGTCTGTCTTGCCCTGTCCTCTCTGCCCTGCCCTATCCTCTCTGCCCTGCTCTCTCCGACCTGTCCTCTCTGACCTGTCCTCACTATGTTCTTTCTTCCTCTGTCCTGTCCTCTCTGCCCTGTCCTTTCTGACCTGCCCTCTCTAACCTGCCCTCTCTGACCTGTCCTCTCTTGTCTGTCTTGCCCTGTCTTCTCTGACCTGTTCTCTCTGACCTGTCCTCTCTATGTTTTTTCTTCCCCTGCTCTGTCCTCTCTGCCCTGTCCTCTCCTACCTGTCCTCTCTGACCTGCCCTCTCTGACGTGTCCTCTCTGACCTGCCCTCTCTGACCTGCCCTCCCTATGTTCTGTCTTGCCCTGCCCTGTCCTCTCTGACCTGTTCTCTCTGACTTGTCCTCTCTGACCTGCCCTCTTTGACCTGTCCTCTCTGACCTGTCCTCTCTTACCTATCCTCCATATCCTGTCATCTCTGACTTGTTCTTTCTATGTTCTGCCCTGCCCTATTCTCTCTGACCTGTCCTCTCTGACCTGTCCTCACTATGTTCTGTCTTGCCCTGCCCTCTCTAACATGTCCTCTCTGCCCTATTCTCTCTCTGCCCTGCCCTCTGTGACCTGTCCTCTCTGACATGTCCTCTCTGTGTTCTGTCCTGCCCTGCTCTATCCTCTCTGCCCTGCCATCTCTGACCTGTCCTCACTATGTTCTTTCTTGCCCTGCCATGTCCTCTCTAACCTGTCCTCTCTGCTCTGCCCTCTCTGACCTACCCTCTCAGCCCATCCCTCTCTATCCTGTCCTCTCTGACCTGCCCAATCTGATCTGCCCTCTTTATGTTCTGTCATGCCCTGCCTTGTCCTCTCGAACCTGTCCTCCCTGATCTGTCCTCTCTGACTTGTCCTCGGTGACCTGTCCTCTCTAACCTGTCATCTCTGGGCTTTCCTCTCTATATTCTGACTTGCCCTGCCCTGTCATCTCTTACCGGTCCTCTCTGCCCTACCCTAAGTGACCTGTCCTCTCTGGACTGTCCTATCTATGTTCTGTCTTGCCCAGCTCTGTCCTCTCTGGTCTGTCCTCTCTATGTTCTGATTTGCCCCGCCCTGTCCTCTCTGACCTGTCCTTTCTGGCCTGTCCTCTCTATATTCTGTCTTGCCCTGCCCTATCCTCTTTGCCCTGTCCTCTCTGCCCTGCCCTCTCTGACCTGTCCTCTCTGCCCTGCCCTCTCTGACCTGTCCTCTCTTTGTTATGTCTTGCCCTGCCCTATCCTCTCTACTGACCTCTCTGACCTGTCCTCTCTGACCTGTTCTCTCTGACCAGTCCTCTCTGACCTGTCCTCTCTGACCTGTCCTCTCTGACCTGTCCTCTCTGACCTATCCTCTCTGACCTGTCCACTCTGACCTGTCCTCTCTGACCTGTCCTCTCTGACCTGTCCTCTCTGACCTGTCCTCTCTGAACTGCCTTCTCTATATTCTGTCTTGCCCTGCCCTATCTTCTCTGACCTGTTCTCTATGGCCTGTCCACTCTATGTTCTGTCTTGTCCTACCCTATCCTCTATGTCGTGTCCTCTCTGACCTGTCCTCTCTGACCAGTCCTCTCTATGTTCTGCTTTGCCCTGCCCTGTCCTCTCTGCCCTGTCCTCTCTGATCTGTCCTCTCTATGTTATGTCTTGCCCTGTTCTATTCTCTCTTACAAGTCATCCCTATGTCTCATTTCAGGATAAGACTGGTGCGGTCTCCATTCTACATTTGGTCCTGGTCGCCATTTTCTTCTTGACCTTCACCATGTCCATGGTGATATTCTACGCGCTGGTATGGCACCGTTTGCGTTCCCACGCACGGAGCATGCGCGAGTCCTCCGGGGCAGGAGAGTCCGAGTCGGCGGTGGAGAGCGCGGCACAGAACGCGCTGAGGACGTCCAAGATCTTCTCTGCCGTCACCGTCCTGGTCTTCCTGTCCATCCTGCCCCACTTCCTCCTCTTCGTCATCACCACGGCGGACAGCAGCCTGTTCTGGACCATGACGCCCCTGGCTTCCGTGTTTGTAGACCTGGCTCAGCTGTCACCCTTAATCAACTGCGTGGCCAACCCTTTCGTCTACAGCTTCACGTCGCCGCGCTTTCGCAAGGAGTTCTGGCGCGTGATGCAAGGCCTGTGTCCGGGGCCCGCCTGTCCCGCCGCCCCACGGCCACGGCCACCTGCTCGGATCACGAGGGGCAACTGGAGCAGCAGGGAGACGTCCGAGGAGCGATTGGACGGCCCCATGCGCTTGACCGCCATGTCCCGTCTTCCTCCATTCTAGTAAACTAGAGATTTCACCTACCGGCAAAAGTATCTCTAGCACAGTTCACATCACGTGATGGAAGGTTTTTGGCCAATTTATGCAAGCGGAGGTCACACGAGAGGCTTGTGGGATAGCCGATGTGCTCCCTGACATACGCCGATAAAGTAGTTCTAAGACTATTTCGCACAAAACTCTTAACTTACGCTTGGTGAGACAACAAACAAGCGTTTATTCGATACAATAAAATGTTTGTGTTGAAATGGAACCAAGTTTTTACATCTGAATGATTTCTGTAAAAAGTGGACAGAAAAATAGTATCAGAACGAACTATTTTTGGCGCAAGGCTGCAATGCCAAGGGTCAAGCCTATTACGCATTCATTGCGAACTGTGCCAGAGTCAATACTACTGACTCGGGTTTACAGAATGGTCTTCCTCCACCCGCCCAGCCGAGCAGCACCTGCTTGACCTGGGAACACAGTGACCGGAACAAGATGAGGACGGGTCAGAAGAGAGGGAGAGGAGAAGGCGTCAAGTTTGATGGGACAGTGAAGTGTACACGTGCGTAAGACATCTGTAGATAGCTGATGACATTTTCGAATGTCGTCACTCTGTAACGAAATTCCATTTTTCAGAGAGGATGAGAACGACGGAACTCGAGAGGGCTGATGGTAAGGTTCTGGAAGTAATGCACGACTTCATAGAACAACTTCCAGTGGGATTCGTTAGCACCGGACATGTATTTGGTTTGCTCGCCAAACATTTGCCTTTTGGGATTAGAATACGATCGTTACAGGAACTTTTACATGACAAACTATCACGTTCTCGTGATGCAAGTGTAACCTGCACTCGTAGAAAAGGGTTGTATTTCTAGGGCGGTATTCCCTCGTTCGTTCGTTTGTTTATTTGTTTCATTCATGAGTTTTTGCATTCCTGCGTATCCCACGGCAATGCCTGTGCAACCCAAGGTAGACGTGCCTGTGGGTGTAACCAGAGACAGATTTCCATGCAGTACTGAACACCATGACGGATGCACGGGCTGCTTTCAAACGTCCTCGACTTGGAGTTGGTGCTGTAGATCTGGCAATGCTCATGGGAGAGTACGGATCCGCCCAGTGGAAAGTCTCCAGTGAAACGCTCCCTTCTCGTGCCACGAACCACGCACGAGACCCCGTCCCTAGGACAGGTAACTGACGCTTCAGATCGCAGGCGACAATCGGAGCATTTGGTTGGCAGCGCTGTGTTGGGCATGTACACGTTGCTCACCACCACGGTGTCAGGCTGTGTCATCTGAATGCGATGCAACAGGATGAATCTTCCCGTGTGAAACTGCAGACTCTTTAACAATAGAAAAGTCGTGGATGGAAATTGTTTAGATCAACTTGTGACCAAAAATGTGTTATCTGATGCAAATCCAGATTTTGCAATATTCCCCATCTCTTTTCACAAATCTCCACTTCCACAAAGTAATTATGACCATAGTCACCTAGAAATGTGTTCACTAAGCCATTAATCAACAGAGACGTGTTTTTGCTTGTGACGAAGGTAATAACTTTTGAATGGACTTTACTCCGTATGACACCTTGTTATGAACTTTCAACAACCATATTCCCAGTTTTCCGTTTTTTATTGGGGACTTTGTTAGATATGTTAAAGTGCAAAACCATTGAGAACATTTGTGCAAATATTGCATTTAAATCAAGTTAGGACTCGCTAACGGATCATTTTCTTTCGTTAAAAAAAGAAGAAAAAAAGAAAACAGTCTACATGAAATGTGTGCTTGTACAAAGTTCTCTCTGTTACGTTATTCTCCACGTGCAGAAGTTTCACCAAACCACAATTTTGTATCTGTATCTCTTGCTCAGCCTCAGAAGGAGATTTAATTTAAGAACAAAAATAAATGTTCGTATATTAAAATTTAAAATCATGCTTGCCAAGATAACAACTTCCTTGATTGTTATATTCTTGACATTTTTCACATTCCCTTGAGGGGTATATATATATATATATATATATATATATATATATATATATATATATATATATATATATATATATATATATGCTGTTGAAAACTTAAAACAAGTGTTTAAGTAAAGTCCTCAGGGAGTCTTATTTGAGACGAAAACATGGCCTTCAAAAACCACCGGGTACAACAAGCAGGGGGGAAAGTACAGTCAATGTACATGTAGACGAAAAAAAAGTCTTCACAGAACAAATGAATGTTTTTACTCACGATGTGACGCCCTTGACTTCCCGCAGCAGATAGCGCTAGGACTGGCTCAGACAGGCACATTACCAACACATGAACTGACGTTAAAGAAAGCGACGTTCGAAGGACTTTCAAGCAAAGAAATCCAATGAAGGCAGCAAGTCCGGACGGCATCAGCGAAAGTCTTCTGCGTGAGTGCTATCAGCAGCTTGCCCCCGTGCTTAGCGGGTTGTCTCAGCTGCCCGTCGACACAGGCATCATTCCGAACTCCTGGAAGATCTCAGTCGTCTGTCCAGCACCAAAGTTGCCAAAGACCTCATGCAGAAAAAACTACGCTCTCGTCACGTGTCATAAAGTCGTTTGAGACAAACAACCCACACGTCTTCAAAGATAAGATATCCGATCTTCCTGCTTCCATGCAGCACCGAGTGTGTGGTACTCTTCCTTGCGCTTCACGTTGCAACATCTCGACACAATGGGAACTTCAGCGCGAGTAGTGCTAGAAGATTTTTCAAGTGCTTTCAGTACGATTCAGCACTATTTATTACTGCATAAGGTTCAGACAATCAGGGAGAAAGCTAAAGCTCTTGAGATGATGGGTAGCTTCCCCTCAAATAGGCATCGGTGTGTTTGCCTGAAAATATGCATGTCTTCAGTAACTAGCACCAACTCGCCCATT
>JAWQFJ010000692.1:27500-47500 GCA_034096865.1 Theodoxus fluviatilis | reverse complement strand
TGTCTGCCACTTCCATTGCTGTAACCTCCATAGCTCGAAGTATGTTTATCTTGAAAGCCCGTCCGGTAACATCTCTTTAACTCGATGCTCACTTCTACTACCTGTGCTGTATTTTCATTGTTGCTAGGCACTAGGAGGTGGCGCACTCTAGTGTTAAGCAGTTAAAGCGCCTTTTGAGATGCCCCAGCTGCTGCGCAACCTTGACAGGAAGGTGACCTCTTCTACGGTGTGAGAGGTCATTGCAGCTATTTGACCCGAATGATTTTATCAAGTCGTCTCTTCAATCAAGATGGATTTAGTTGCATGTGAAATCATTTTGAGGATTTTTCAATCCAAAGAAGGCCCCCCAAAACCTATAATTTTAATGATTATATGCTTTCTATGTCATTAAAAAATCAAAACTACTCGGCCTGCTGTGGTGGAATGCGCAATACGTTAGTGTTGCACTCTTCCCTTGCAATATCCCGATGTATGGGGGTTCACCTGGCTTGCGCTAGGAAGTCGAAGTGACAGACTCTGGTGGTCGTTTCCAATGAACTTTATTCACGCACTGACCTTTACAGTGGTGAAAATCAGCAACAGCAATTCGTAGCACTCACACAGCTTCACTCTGCACACAGTACCGCAGAGGCTCGCTAGCACACAGCAGAAAACTCGCTACCTCGAGAGTCAAAGCTCTCACCCTTGGCTCTGCCGTATCTGCTGCTCTCCCGTGTCTTCCAGTCTCGCTTTCTCGCTCCTTATATACATTAACACAATTTCTAGAAACTACCAGCACAATATCGCACATACTCCCACATTCCTAGCTGCGACGCGACTGACTTACTGTGTCACAACAAGCTAATATTAGCCTAACTCGGTCGCGCGCGGGTCAAGGCCGTGACCTGACTGATAAACACGCCTGTGATGCTGCCAGTAGGTTCGAGAAAACTTCACAACATAGCTCCTCCCCTAAAGACCGAAACGACCTCGTCGGTCTCACTACATATACAACTCCACCATTAAATTTACAAAACACCATAAACTAGCACTTCAAAAATACACAACTAGCAACAACATTATCATCAACATCAACAACAAAATACCGGGAAAGAGTCAATCCGCAGTCCAGGTAGTTCAAGAATTACAAAATGAGTGGCATAGATGCAGAAACCTGACACATGGGCGAAAGCTTCCTTGCAGTAGCATCTGCCCAGTCCATGGGGTCAATGTCTGCATGACCACTGTCCATACTGTCACTGAAAATAAGGAACTCCTCACAGGAAGCGAGAGGGCCGCATCACACGCCGCCCTCGCCGCGTGTATGACTGTACGCAATCAGGGGTCGCTCCATCCACGCTCTCCTCTTCCGAGGAAGGCCCTGATACAGTGTCTCTCTAGGCTCGTCGTCGGTCGGGCCAGGGTGGCGTCGTGGCGACTGCCACCAGTCCGGCGGTAGTTCTCCCTGGTACTTCCAGAGACGGGCACGGTTCACGTAACGTCCTGCCGGTGGCCGGGCCAGCTTGGTGGTGCATCCCTTCTCAGCCCGTGGGTTGGAGTACCACGGTGCAGTGCCATCAGGAGAGATCTGGTGATAGGCCTTGCGGTCGTAACCAGTCTTCATTCCGTCCACGCTCCGCTGCAGGTGTGTCCTTGCGGACTTTCCCACTGCCTGCAGCATACCCTGGAGCGGTTCCACGCCCTGGGGCACTTCACGGGGGATATCCACCAATGGCCTGGCGATCACTGCAGAACTGTCAGTCTTGCTAGAGCCACTACGGCGACTGTGGGGTCTTGTCCGTGAGGCACAGATGGCACAGCGCCGACACAAGTTGCGGACGGACTTGTGTCGACCAATCCAAAAGTACCGCTCACAGACGCGTCGGTACGTCTTCTGCCTTCCGAGGTGGCCAGCTGCTGGGTCATCGTGTACCTGTCTCAGCGCTTCCTCCTGCATGGCTCTCGGCAGAACAGGGAGAAGGCGGCAGGTTTCTCCCTTCTCGTCCATCCACTTTCTGTACAGCGCTCCATCCGTCAGCTGCAAGGCATCCCACTGGGTCCAGTAAGCCTTGGTGACAGGGCTGGTAACGGCGACCTTCCTCCAGGGTGGGCGGACAGGCCTGTCCTCCATCCAGCGGATGATGGGCTGCAGGTCCGGGTCCTGTCTCTGTGCGACTGCCAGAGGCGTCTCTTGAGCACCCGAGGGCCGCAGTGAAGCATTCCCTTCACCCCGAAGACCCTTCAACTGCACATGATGCCCATCAATCAGCAGGAGGGACCGTCCCCAGTCTATAACACAGCGATGCTTCTGCAAAAAGTCTATCCCCAGGATGACGTCATCTTCTACATCGGCGATCACGAAGGGGGGAGAAACAACAAGCTCACGGGCCTTCACCTTCACTGTCACGACGCCGTGCACAGGGATCGGTCTGTTCATGACGTCAGTGAGCACCATCGCTGATTCCTCTCTTCTCTGGAAGGGGCACAGATCAGTCTTTATCACAGAAATGGTCGGTCCTGAGTCGATCAGTGCCTGATGACGGATGCCGTCGATGTGCACCTCGATCGCCGCTCCTCCTCGGTCTACGCGCACGCTCTTGAGCCGATGCAGGGTGGAGTTTTCCTGGGAGGTGGTGGCTTTCTCCTTCCTCTGTGCACAGCGGCGAGCGATGTGGCCTGTCTTGTCGCAATTATAACATCTGATCTGCCCTTGCTGTCCGTCCTGACGGGAAAAGCGGTTTTGCATATTCTCCAACAGCTCAGCCATCAGCTGGCGAAACTGGGTCAGAGAGAGAGTGTCGCTGTAACCCTCCGCATTCTCCTGGCTGCCAATGGCTCTGATCCTGTGAGGGTGAGATGCTCGCTGGGTCGCTTCCTCGCGTTGAGCGATAGCCTCGACACGGAGAGTGGTGTTGACTGCTTCCGCCAAGGTAGAGAGAGCCAACACCTGTACTTGGTGTTTCGCTTCGTCGTCGGCGAGGGCATCTATGAACTTCTCTTGAGCCAAATCGTTGATTGCCTCCCTGTTAAACGCAGGGTGCGCTCGCCTCACCAGCCTCTCGATGTCAGCCACCATCTTGATGAGTGATTCTCCCTTTTTGCGCTTTCTCGTGTAGAGTGCTGCCTTAGCCTGGTCCGCGTTTCGGGAATCTTGAAATCTGTTACGGAGGGTCTGAACGAGGGCAGTGTAGTCATTCCTGCCTTCGGGTGGGATGGTTTCCAGGACTGTCAGCGCTTGTCCCGTCAGGCTGGAGATGAGGAAACTCGCTTTCTCCCGCTCTCCCCAACCGTTGATCTGCGCAGTCATCTCAAACTGAATGTGGTAGGCATCCCACCGTGCCTTCCCGTCGTACGTTTGTGGCTGCTGCACTGGACGACCGGCTGGGGGGTATGCCTCTTCCTGGTGTGAGACGAATGGTGACGCCTCGGCTCGAAGTTGCTTGGAGGCCCGGTGGTTATCTTGGGTGTAAAGTCTGGCTGGATAGGAGAGGCTTGCTTTTGTTTCTTCTTTCTCTTCCAGCTTTCTCTCCAGTCTGCAGGTGACGGTGTCGAGCCGGGTTACTTCCCCTTCCAGGGAGACGAGGCGTGCTGCTTCTTGCTGGAGGTTAGCATCAATGCAATCTACCTCCTCTCCTAGGCGAAAGCTTACTGCCTCGATTTCCCTCTGCAGTCCCTCTGTCCCAGCTTTGATGGTCTGCAGCAAATCTTCCTGACGCAGGCGATCTGCCTTCTCCTCTGCCTTCTCCCGCTCGCGGTCTGCCTTCTCCTCTGCCTTCTCCCTCTCACGGTCTGCAGCTTCTTGCTGGCGACGCTTGGCTTCTTCTTGTTCTCTCCGTTCTCGATCTGCCTTCTCCTCTGCCTTCTCCCGCTCGCGGTCTGCCTTCTCCTCTGCCTTCTCCCGCTCGCGGTCTCGTTTTTCCTCCTCCTGGGCTTCTCTCTGCTGTCTCTGTTGGTCGAGCAGAAGTCTCATCATCATTGCGATGTCTTCGGTCGGTTGCTCTGTCGCCTCCGCGCGTGCAGTGGATCGTGTTACGCGTTTCTCGCCTTCCATTTCCGTTGTCACTGTCACTGCTTCAACTGTTCGCCGTCTGTGGAACCAATGTTGCACTCTTCTCTGCAATATCCTGATGTTCGGGGGTTCTCCTGGCTTGCGCTAGGAAGTCGAAGTGACAGACTCTGGTGGTCGTTTCCAATGAACTTTATTCACGCACTGACCTCTACAGTGGTGAAAATCAGCAACAGCAATTCGTAGCACTCACACAGCTTCACTCTGCTTACAGTACCGCAGAGGCTCGCTAGCACACAGCAGAAAACTCGCTACCTCAGGAGTCTAAGCTCTCACCTTTAACTCTGTTGTATCTGCTGCTCTCTCCCTCTCACTCGCTTTCGCTCCTTATATACCTTTACACAATTTCTAGAAACTACCAGCACAATATCGCACATACTCCCACATCCCTAACTGCGACGCCACTGACTTACTGTGTCACAAGCTAATATTAGCCTAACTCGGTCGCAGGTCAAGGCCAACGACCTGACCGATACACAACAATCAACTGCGCCTGCGATGCTGCGAGTAGGTTCGAGAAAACTGCACAACACTTACAACGCAAACAAAACACACCTGCCGGGACGGGAGTGTCCCGGTCAAGCACGAGTGATTGTTTTGCTATCTGATCCGACATGGTATTCCTCCAGCAAATAAGCAACTACTGCAACTTCATGAAGTTACTGAAATCTCAAAGTGTAATGTCAGACATCGATTGACCGAGTTCGACTGCAGCTGCCGGTTGGATTCTCGAACATTTCGTCTGCACTGAATACTAGATCGCTCAAAGTATGTGGGGGTGGAAAACAGTATACTGTGTCATTTCCCATAACCATCGTGGCAAAATTATTGATGGAAAAGTTGTCAAGCTACATGGCATTCAAGGAAACAAGCAACTACTGCAACTTCATGAAGTTATTGAAATCCCAAAGTGTAATGTCAGACATCGATTGACCGAGTTCGACTGCAGCTGCCGGTTGGATTCTCGAACATTTCGTCTGCACTGAATACTAGATCGCTTAAAGTATGTGGGGGTGGAAAACAGTAGGCCTATACTGTGTCATTTCCCATAACCATCGTGGCAAAATTATTGATGGAAAAGTTGTCAAGCTACATGGCATTCAAGGAAACAAGCAACTACTGCAACTTCATGAAGTTATTGAAATCTCAAAGTGTGATGTCAGACATCGATTGACCGAGTTCGACTGCAGCTGCCGGTTGGATTCTCGAACATTTCGTCTGCACTGAATACTAGATCGCTTAAAGTATGTGGGGGTGGAAAACAGTAGGCCTATACTGTGTCATTTCCCATAACCATCGTGGCAAAATTATTGATGGAAAAGTTGTCAAGCTACATGGCATTCAAGGAAACAAGCAACTACTGCAACTTCATGAAGTTATTGAAATCTCAAAGTGTGATGTCAGACATCGATTGACTGAGTTAGACTGCAGTTGCCGAATCAAACGTAAGCGCTGCTCCCAAGGCCAAGCTCGTTTAAGTTGCTTGTGATCGTTTCGCTATCTGATCCGACAATAATTACTAAACATTGATATCAAAAGCACTATTCAAAATTTTTGGCGGGTGGTCTACCCCGCACAGCTAAAATCTACGGTTAATATCATCTCCACAAGCCGAACTACGTGAAGTTATACATTACGCCGAGTGCAGTAACAGTTGATCACTCATCGACTGGATGATAGTGAATTTTCGGTCCTCGCCAGACCAGGGAAACGAAATTGTCAATTCAAGTCAGAACTAAACAGTTATCTGCTGCTACTCATTCGAGCTTTACATGAAACATTATATCACACTAGCTCGATAGTCTGCTGGCGTAGTGACTACGGTTCGATCGCGTTCGTCTGCTAGCCAGCTAGGTAGGCCTACGTACGGTGAGGTTTGTTTACTTATCTTCTGTGGGTTTTGTGCAGAAAGTATACGTTAAAACAGTCTAATATGACTATTTTTTTTATTAGTTTTTAATCTAATTAATCTTTTTGCATGCTTTAGTGTCATCCTTTTGCCACGATCTAGCCATCGGAGGATCGCATCAGCATCTTCTAGTTTAGTAGACCACTCTCACCGGAACTAGGGGAGAGTACAGGGACGAGACAGCGGGGCTGACATTTTCAGTTTCAGAAGTGAGAATTGTCCATATAAAGGCATAAAGAAATTCCGCGAGCATATATTCGCTTCCGTTTTTTGGGAAACAAAAAAAAAAAAAAAAAAAAAAAAAAAAAAAATATAAAAAAAAAAAAAGAAAAAATAAAAAAAGAGCCTGAAAATACAATCAAGGTTCACAAACGGAGAATAACTCCGATATGAATGGTCCGTTTTGTGACAAAACTGAGAACGAATCTCACTTTTATGTAATTGCCATGTTTCAGTACCCACGGGACGATTTTATGAGACACAAAATATTTAGGGGGGGGGGGCACAAAAAAAAAAGGGGGGGGGGGGGGGGGGGGGGGGGGGGGGGGGACATCGCCCATTTGTACATCTGTTCAAGACATGTTAAGGCCATGTTGTGCGTTGGAAAGGGCTCCAAAGATGACTCGAGAATATTGCCATGTTCATTTTGTATTGGCGGCATGTGAGCGGACCGGTTCCACGAAAGACAACATGCAAGAAAATGTCCTGTGAAGATGCATTTAAATGAACGGGGAGGTAACGAACTTTTAATTCTGTGAAAAAGTTTTTACGCTGGTGTCGCAGAATTTATTCCACTACACTTCGTGTAAAAGAGTTGTTTACATAATGTGAGGCCGAATATTGATATGTGTGCTCACCTTTCAATCACATAAGCAGTAATCCTAAGTTGTAGAGCCTGTGCTTATCTTGGAAACTGCGTGTTTTTAAAATTTGTACATCTGGTGTTTATACAACAAATCGGGCCTAGCAAGTGGGGTAGGGGAGGGTCGGTCGGGCCGCAAAAGTCAATACAATCAATCAATGCATCAGTCTTTCTCTCCTCTCTACTCCCTCCCGCGTGCCTCGCCTCCTCTCTCTCTCTCTCTCTCTCGTCTCTCTCCTCTCTCTCTCCGCGTAATCCTCTCTCTCGTCAGCCTCCCCCCCGGAGGCCCCGGCGTGGCCGAGGGCCCCGGCAGCACGGGGCCCCTCTCTACTCTGCAATCTCTCTCTCTCTCCTCTGCTCCTTGCCTCTATGGTAGCCTGCCATACGCCTGATCTAGGTTATATTGTTCATTTTCAGCTGTTTTTTATAGGAAATATATATGGGAGTCCCGTGTCCTGATTCCCTCTCTGATCTGATTGTTCCATCTCTAGTTCCTTGTGGTCCCAACACTGTTTGATCCCGTCCTGGTCTGTTTCTGGTTTTCCTTGTCTCTTTTCAAAATGATGTGCATGTGTATGTGCGTGTGTGCGTGCTTATGTGTGTGCATGCAAACACGCGAGCCCTCGTACACATGGTCACACAATTGGTATGCGTGTATGTGCACGTGGGCTCCCGAGTCTGCGCGCTCTATGTGTTTCTGTGTGTCTGCCCGCACAGGTACAGACAGTGGGTTTATATAGAGCGACGTACAGGCCTAATTCACACTCGGGTTTCGAAGCGCTTTGCACTTTGCTTGTATTTTCCCCTCTCTTTCTCTTTCTGCGTGTCTGTGTCTGTGTGTGTGCTCCTGTGCGGCCGTGTGTGCTCCTGTTCACGTCTCTTTGTGTCTCTAACCACATGTATGCATGCCATAGCGTGAGCAGCTCATTACGCCACTCTTGAACAGAAACACACACAAAATATTGAATTGCTTCAAAACAGATTTCATTTCAGAATTGAGTCATAATCATAGATATAGGAGTGGCGGCTTTTCATCGTACCTGTTTTTATAAGAATAAATCGTGATACACCACAAAACGGGGTGGGCCATTCTTAGACAACTAATAAGGATCTGGGTTTGGTGGTTGTTTTAGAACATGTCCACCAGGGAAAAAGGATACAACCACACAACAACACACACACACACACACACACACACACACACACACACACACAACATTTGCCAACACATCACCGGTATCTTTCGCTTCTTTCTTTGCGGTCCATCAACACATCGCATGGGCAATGCGACACCATCCATGCGCTGCCTGCACCGTGCTCAATTTCATTCGCCTGTCTAGACTTGGTTTCATTGTTGCATAATAGCACGTCTCTTTGAATGCTGCGATCTCAGTTGATCAGCCGAGTGCCAAAAGTTATACATGTACATGTATATCTCCAAGAGTCCGTTTGCAATTATTTGGGAAGATGGGGTGGGGTGGGGGTGGAAAAACAAAAGGGGCAAGGCGGAGTGAGGGGGGAGGTTGAATGGTGAAAGGGGGATTGGATTGGATGGATGGTGTTTTACGGCCTATCAACCATTGTAGGCTATATAAGGCCATTAAGCACGAAATTCACTAGAACAGTTTAGAGCAAACGCGAATCAAGTCACGGTGTCCCTAGTTATTCGCCTCTTACGAATCGCGTAGGGAGACGTGGTGGGTCAATTCTTACCCCGAACCCACAGGGGGATGGGAAGGAGGGAAGAGAAGGTGGGGGAAGAGTTCTTGCCGTTGACAAAGGTCAATGAAAATCTCAACAACAGATGGACATGGCTAGAGTTTGCTATGCACAGAGCACATCCTGGGCTCGCCATGTAGGCAAGTGGTGTGAGATGAGCTTGTGTAGGGGCACGGCTTCCACTGTCAAGGTTCAGGGTGACACGGTGCGTGGGCATCACCGTGGCCATGTGACGGAATAGTCTTTGTGGCTGCACAATGCAAAAGGAGCTCCAGTGCAGTGCTTTCAAAGCGCCTAGCAGTGTTTCGGAGTGACCAAAGATGACGTGTTTGGATGGCAATAACTCCAATGTTTCGTGCATCCTTCCCGACAGCCATGTTGTCCTGGACCACTCCGCGTCCCCTGCAGGCAGCTTTCAGACAGCCATGTTGTCCTGGACCACTCCGCGTCCCCTGCAGGCAGCTTTCAGACAGCCATGGTGTCCTGGACCACTCCGCGTCCCCTGCAGGCAACTTCCCGACAGCCATGTTGTCCTGGACCACTCCGCGTCCCCTGCAGGCAGCTTTCAGACAGCCATGTTGTCCTGGACCACTCCGCGTTCCCTGCAGGCAGCTTTCAGACAGCCATGTTGTCCTGGACCACTCCGCGTCCCCTGCAGGCAGCTTTCAAACAGCCATGGTGTCCTGGACCACTCCGCGTCCCCTGCAGGCAGCTTCCCGACAGCCATGTTGTCCTGGACCACTCCGCGTCCCCTGCAGGCAGCTTCCCGACAGCCATGTTGTCCTGGACCACTCCGCGTCCCCTGCAGGCAGCTTTCAGACAGCCATGGTGTCCTGGACCACTCCGCGTCCCCTGCAGGCAGCTTTCAGACAGCCATGTTGTCCTGGACCACTCCGCGTCCCCTGCAGGCAGCTTTCAGACAGCCATGTTGTCCTGGACCACTCCGCGTCCCCTGCAGGCAGCTTTCAGACAGCCATGTTGTCCTGGACCACTCCGCGTCCCCTGCAGGCAGCTTTCAGACAGCCATGGTGTCCTGGACCACTCCGCGTCCCCTGCAGGCAGCTTTCAGACAGCCATGGTGTCCTGGACCACTCCGCGTCCCCTGCAGGCAGCTTTCAGACAGCTGGACCACTCCGCGTCCCCTGCAGGCAGCTTTCAGACAGCCATGGTGTCCTGGACCACTCCGCGTCCCCTGCAGGCAGCTTTCAGACAGCTGGACCACTCCGCGTCCCCTGCAGGCAGCTTTCAGACAGCCATGTTGTCCTGGACCACTCCGCGTCCCCTGCAGGCAGCTTTCAGACAGCCATGGTGTCCTGGACCACTCCGCGTCCCCTGCAGGCAGCTTTCAGACAGCCATGTTGTCCTGGACCACTCCGCGTCCCCTGCAGGCAGCTTTCAGACAGCCATGGTGTCCTGGACCACTCCGCGTCCCCTGCAGGCAGCTTTCGCACACGGCCTCCGCTCCCCGGTGCCTGTACATCACAGCTGTGCTCATTTCACGTTGTGTTCAGATAGCTAGTTCACTGTCAAGCTGTGAACACATCATCTACCGTCAAACTACTCATTTCACCTCTTCACTGAAAGGCAAGCTAATCCCTGACTCAGCTCCTTACTGACGGCATATTCATCACACTTGTCCCCATGCGGACTGCCCATTTCATTTGTCTACTTGTTGGTTATGATTACATCGATTGTTTATAACCAGGCTCGGTTAATCGTACCTGTCTTGTGTCTGCAGTTAAGACTGTGTACATATCCTCTCTCCATCATTAGGCTGTGCTCACTTTAATTTGCGAACTGTGTGGCAATGTTTATTACACATGTACACTGTTGGATTGTTGTTCATAACACCTGTCCCTTGTAAAAGAATGTTCACCACATCTGTACATTTCTAGACTATGTTCATTACACCCATGAACCCTCAGGTTGTGTTCAGAACACTTGTCTACTGTCAGAACGTTTTCAACAAATTGAGAAAAAGAGGGGGGTGCCGGGGTCTGACTGAGTAACCACTCAACGAGAGTCATGACAACACACCTGTTTACCGTCACGATATATCCAACACATTTGTCCACCGTCACGCTGTATCCATTACACCTGTCCACCGTCACACTGTTTCCATCATACCTGTCCGTTGTCACGCTGTTTCCATCAGTCCTATTCAATGTCACAGTGTTTGCATCACTCCTATTCACCGGCATACTGTTTCCATGACACCTGACCACTGCCACACCCTTTCCATTACACCTAGCCACTGCCACACCCTTTCCATCACACCTGACCACTGCCACACCCTTTCCATTACACCTGACCACTGTCACACCCTTTCCATCACACCTGACCATTGCCACACCCTTTCCATCACACCTGACCACTGTCAAACCCTTTCCATTACACCTGACCACTGCCACACCCTTTCCATTACACCTGACCACTGCCACACCCTCTCCATTACACCTGACCACTGTCACACCCTTTCCATCACACCTGACCACTGTCACACCCTTTCCATTACACCTGACCACTGCCACACCCTTTCCATTACACCTGACCACTGCCACACCCTCTCCATCACACCTGACCACTGCCACACCCTTTCCATCACACCTGACCACTGTCACACCCTTTCCATTACACCTGACCACTGCCACACCCTTTCCATTACACCTGACCACTGCCACACCCTTTCCCCGTCGCTCAGAGGATAGAGTATAAGCTAGCCACTATGTGTTTCAACTTCTTCAATCAAACTGCACCACACGCACTCAAAGAAATTCTCACTGTCTACACCTCCGCTAGAAAAAACCGTTCAGCTGCAGACACCAAAACGTGAAATGTCCCCCGTTGCAAAAAGAAAACCCAAGGTCAGCGAGCTTTTTCTTACATCGGCTATGTAACGTGGAATAGCCTACCTTTCCCTGTCCGTCACTCTGATTCCATGTCCCAGTTCAAAACCTCCCTAAAGACACACCTGTTCCGGTCAGTCTTTTCTGACGAGCAGTGAGGTGCTTCACAAGGCGCCTCTCTTATGTTTCGCGTATTGTTTATTGCCTGCTATGTTAATTAATTGTATTGTATTTAACTCTTCTTTTAATTCACAGTGTGCGAGTGTTGGAATGCTTTGTATGAGTGTGGATTTTTCATTGTAATCGCCATGAGCATGCCTATTAGGGAAGGTATGTGCGTATAAATAATCTGTATTATTATTATTATTATTCCATGACACGTGACCACTGCCACGCTGTCTTCAGCAGATCTTTACGCTGTCAAGGAGACACAACGTCATGGTCACTTCTGGAGGAAGAGGGGTGCAGTAAGTAGGAGCCTGACGACGTGCTGGAGTGGCCAGGGGGTCTGCTGACGTCACGGTCCTTGCGAGAAGGAGGCTCGGGTCGGGGCAGGGCGTAGCGTAGTGCGCACCAGAAGTTCCACATCCGACGTCCCTTCCTGCCGTTGCCAGGCCAGTGAAGTGTGGTGCAGGCAGCCAGGGTGGCCTCCACTCCCTCCCCGTCCGTCCTCCCCACCATCTCGGCGCCTCTCTCCCCCGAGTGGGTCCCAGCACCGCGCCCGTCTTCCTTGGATGGTAGAAAGACGCTGTCACAGGCATCGGAGTCCGAGTCCTCTCTGGTATCCACTCTGTCACGTCCTTTAGTGGGAAAGGGACACATGTTACCTGGAGGAGGGGGTGGGGGGTGGGGGAGTGAGAGTGAAACACAAAGGGAAAACCGGACGGCATTACGTAGGGGGGTGGGGGGTGGGGGTGAGAGTGACAAACAAAGGGAAAACGGGGCTGCTTTACGGGGGGGGGGGGGGGGGGGGGGAGGAAGTGAGAGTGACACACAAAGGGAAAATGGGGCGATATGACATGCGGAGAGTGAGAGTGATACACAAAGGGAAAATGGGGCGGTATGATATGCGGGGAGTGAGAGAGACACACAAAGGGAAAATGGAGCGGTATGATATGCGGTGAGTGAGAGTGACACACAAAGGGAAAATGGGGCGGTATGATATGCGGTGAGTGAGAGTGACACACAAAGGGAAAATGGAGCGGTATGATATGCGGGGAGTGAGAGTGACACACAAAGGGAAAATGGGGCGGTATGATATGCGGAGAGTGAGAGTGACACACAAAGGGAAAATGGGGCGGTATGATATGCGGTGAGTGAGAGTGACACACAAAGGGAAAATGGGGCGGTATGATATGCGGAGAGTGAGAGTGACACACAAAGGGAAAATGGGGCGGTATGATATGCTGTGAGTGAGAGTGACACACAAAGGGAAAATGGGGCGGTATGATATGCGGGGAGTGAGAGTGACACACAAAGGGAAAATGGGGCGGTATGATATGCGGTGAGTGAGAGTGACACACAAAGGGAAAATGGGGCGGTATGATATGCGGTGAGTGAGAGTGACACACAAAGGGAAAATGGGGCGGTATGATATGCGGGGAGTGAGAGTGACACACAAAGGGAAAATGGGGCGGTATGATATGCGGGGAGTGAGAGTGACACACAAAGGGAAAATGGGGCGGCATTACATGGGGGGAGTGAGAGTGATGCATGGAGGGAAAACGGGACTGTGGCGAGATCACCCCCTTCCCCCTTTGGATTAAGTTATTTACTTCTTTATGATTAACCTATTATGGCTTAGCCGGCAGTAGAGGATAGCGAATTATCATGGCTCCGCCAGCCATAGCTTAGTGGAACGTTCCATGCCCGTGTTTGCAGGAAAGTGTTTCCATTGGTTGGAAGGGAGATTTTGTGAGGGAGGGGCCTCGTCTTAAATGGGGGTCCTGCAATTGGCTGGAAAATGACGGAGTTCGCTCACGTCCGTGCAGAAGCTATAAATATTCCTGAAAACCAGCGCCAGCATCGGCGAACAAGAAGGGCAAAGCCCATACGACTCACATGCTTGACCTTGACCTTTATATGACCTTGACCTTCAGGTGACCTTCAAGGTCAAGGTCAAACAACTAAACCTACCAATTACATCATACACTAAGAAATGCTTTACACATTTTTCCTACCGAAATACATGTGACCTTGACCCAAGGTCAAGTTCATCCAAGGTCATGCAACACAAAGCTGTTAATTCAAGACATAGGAAGCACAATGGTGCTTATTGGCACTTTCTACCATGAGATATGGTCACTTTTAGTGGTTCACTACCCCATTTTGGTCACATTTCATAAGGGTCAAAGTGACCTTGACCTTGATGATATGTGACCAAATGTGTCTCATAATGAAAGTATAACATGTGCCCCACATAATTATTAAGTTTGAAACAGTTATCTTCCATAGTTCAGGTTCAAGGTCACTTCAAAATATGTATACAATCCAACTTTGAAGAGCTCCTGTGACCTTGACCTTGAAGCAAGGTCAACCAATCTGGTATCAAAAGTTAGGGATTACTTTGCCCTATATACCATGTATAGGTCAGGTATCCAATCTTAAAAACTTCAGAGAAAATTGAGAAAATGTGAAAAATGGCTGTTTTTTAGACAACATTTACGGCCCCTGCGACCTTGACCTTGAAGCAAGGACAAGTCACTATGTATGTTTTTTGAGGCCTTGTCATCATACACCATCATGCCACATTTGGTGTTGATAGACTTAATAGTCTCCAAGAAAAATCCAACGTTAAAGTTTTCGGACGCCTGGACCGGACGCCCGGACGCCCGGACGCCCGGACGGACGAAACGGGTGAGTACATAGACTCACTCTTGCTTCGCATGTGAGTCAAAAACAACATCAAGATCTAACGCCGCCCCGAGGATTGCGTCACTCTCCACGCCAGAATATTACGACATCCTTCCTCTCTGCGCTCCACCTCGAGGGGAGATACCACGCTTGCAACGCCTGTGTTCATCTCTCAAGGTGAAGACACACTTGCAACGCCTGTGTTCATCTCTCAAGGTGAAGACTTTCTTGCAACGCCTGTGTTCATCTCTCAAGGTGAAGACTTTCTTGCAACGCCTGTGTCCGTCTCTCCAGGTGAATACACACTTGCAACACCTGTGTCCATCTCTCCAGGTGAAGACACACTTGCAACGCCTGTGTCCATCTCTCCAGGTGAAGACACACTTGCAACACCTGTGTCCATCTCTCCAGGTGAAGACACACTTGCAACACCTGTGTCCATCTCTCCAGGTGAAGACACACTTGCAACGCCTGTGTCCATCTCTCCAGGTGAAGACACACTTGCAACGCCCGTGTCCATCTCCGGGTAAAGATACGAAGCCGTCCGTACAGAAAGAATATCGACGACTGAGAGAAAAGGCAGAGGCCTCTGAAAGAATACAAATTGGTTTGCTATGGTTGTTCTTGTGATCAAATACAATTGTTATTCCCCTTCCCCTTCCCCTTCCCCTTCCCCCTTCTCTTCCCTCCGGTGCATCAAGAACCGCTGCGACAAAGAACCCAAGGGCAGGGGCCCTCGTGACGTCTGAGCGGTTGAACCACGATTGACACGCAGCTCACGTGCGCGAGCAGCAGCCAAGACAAGAGTGAAGGACACGGTGAGATAAGTTACTTTTGCTCGGCTGGCGGGCCATTCGTTCTCTTACCTGATTAAGATTATGATTAGGATTGAGTATTGTTGCTTCTGCTTGATTTATCCCTCGCGATAACCTTGATTTCATTCCTCCATCACCCTGGCATGGTAATTAAAAGATTTTGACAATTTGACCTATGACCTCACCGTCTTTCTGTCTCGTGTTTGTTCTTTGATAAAATGACTGTGTGATTAACCCTTGTATGCGGCCAAGCGCCAGCATCGGGTTGGAATACTCCCCTGGGAGCGGAGTTGGTGCTGGTACCTGACTGTGTGCGTCTTAAATGTCTGTCACTATGTTTGTTGTGAGGGACCAGTGAGGATTGATCAAGATGCCCCGTGATCAGGGGGTAAAGTGTAAGCGGTTTGAGACCCAGACAAAGGGTGTAAGTCGCTATAAAAAAAAACCACACCTTTACTTTTACCTTTGTGAGAGAGTGTCACAAGTGGATCGAGCGAATTCCCCTAGACCTTTGACTTTTCAGTATAACGAGCTGGTCCGGCTTGCGGCAGAGACTATTGGGGGGTGGAGGGGGGGGGGGGGGGTGAAACAGAAAGGGAAAATAGAACAGTGTTATAAATGGGGGGTGGGGTGGGGTGGATGAATGAAAAGTGGGACGGATACTCTGCAGAGAAAGGGAGAAAATTTCGAACGTCGGGTAGAAACTAAACCCAGGAACTCCCGGTGCCCCTAGAGTGCCCTGACAACCTAACCACTGAGGTCCTTGATCAATTCTGTCTGCATTGCCCATTTATAAATGTGACTAAATTTTACACCTTTATTTTTGGCCTGATATGCCCGGATATTGCAAATTCCGACAACCGTCTGTTAGTCTTTCCTTGCGGCCCAGTCGTCCAGTCTGTCTGCCCTGAAGGTCGAGTGAGTGAGTGGGTGGGTGGGTGGTTGAGTGTACAGTGAGTGACCAGTAGTGAGTGAGTGAGGAAGACAGACACACTTACGTGGAGGGAGAGAAGACAGGTGAAGAAGAAGACAGACACACTTACGTGGAGGGAGAGAAGACAGGAGAAGAAGACAGACACACTTACGTGGAGGGAGAGAAGACAGGTGGAGAAGAAGACAGACACACTTACGTGGAGGGAGAGAAGACAGGAGAAGAAGACAGACACACTTACGTGGAGGGAGAGAAGACAGGTGGAGAAGAAGAAGACAGACACACTTACGTGGAGGGAGAGAAGACAGGAGAAGAAGACAGACACACTTACGTGGAGGGAGAGAAGACAGGTGGAGAAGAAGAAGACAGACACACTTACGTGGAGGGAGAGATGACGAGAGACCAGTGTCCTGGTCGGGCACGACGACCAGCACCACTTTGCTGGTTCCCTTCTCCTGGCAGGTGGCGTGCGCCAGAAACCGCCAGGTGGCGTCCTCTTCGTTGATGGCGCGCACCACTATCACGCATGCGCACTGCGGCAGCTTCGCCAAAGGGAAGCTCAGTACAGCTGTGCCCATGAATACAGTGAATAAAGCCAACACATTAACACACTATACTCAACCTACACATTTACACACTGTACTCAACCTACACATTTACACACTGTACTCAGCCTACACATTTGCACACTGTACTCAAGCCTATACATTTACACACTGTACTCAGCCTACACATTTACACACTGTACTCAACCTACACATTAACACACTGTACTCAACCTGCACATTTACACACTGTACTCAACCTACACATTAACACGCTGTACTCAACCTGCACATTTACACACAGTACTCAGCCTACACATTTACACACTGTACTCAAACCTACACATTTACACACTGTACTCAGCCTACACATTTACACACTGTACTCAACCTACACATTTACACACTGTACTCAGCCTACACATTTGCACACTGTACTCAGCCTACACATTAACACACTGTGCTCAGCTCACACAGAAATAAACTGTACTAAACCTACTCAGCAACAAACCGGGCTCAGACAGCACACTAACTCAGCAATACAGGAAAAGGCGCGCTCACGGCCAGTAAAACCCCGAGCATATATTATGATGCGGCCCAATGCAACACAACATAAGGGATATTTTTCAATATCGACAAAAGCACCCAGACCAAAACCTCAAAAAAGAATGAACAACATCAACAACAGCAACAACAAAGTAAGTCGTTATTATTATCATCAACAACTGCTGCAACAACATCGACAACGACGACGACAACAACGATAAATCCTACCGACAATATAGGGAATACACAGAGGATTTCATCGTCGACAACAAGCAAACAACATACGTTGGCAACAAACAAACAAACCACGAAAGGAGAAATAAAAAACGGAGGGTGGGTGAGGGTGGGGGTGTTGGTGGTGGTGGTGGTGTGTGTGTGTGCATGTGTGTGTGTGTGTGTGTGTGTGTTTGTGTGTGTGTGTGTGTGTGTGTGTGTGTGTGTGTGTGTGTGTGTGTGTGCATGTGTGTGTGTGTGTGTTTGTGAGGCGCAGCAACAAGCACTTTAGAGACACAACAGTGGACCCCAAAAATGACAGCAAGCAGGACAATGTTCAGCATACACAACTAAGAAGAGAACTTACAACAAACACAACACAGAATAACACGCATAGCACAGGACAGCATGTACACACCGCACACAACACAGGACAACATACACACAACACGGATTGCACGTACAGTACACACAACGCAGAAAACAAAAAACAACACACACCCATACACACACACACAACAGAGGACAACTCACACAACACAGGATAACATGCTTAGCACAGGACAACACGTACACACCGCATACAACACAGGACAACATACACACAACACAGGACAGCACGTACAGTACACCCACCACAGGACAACACACACACACAAAACAGAGGACAACACACACAACACAAGACGACACAAACAACACAGAAAACAGCGCAAACGGTACACACAACACAGGACAACGTACACGCATGACAGCAGATACAGCATATACACCACAAACAAAGTGTGACAACACACACAACACAAGACAACACACACAACACAGAAAACAGCGCGTACAGTACACATAGCACACACAATAGAGAACAGCGCAAACAATACAGGACAGTACACACCAGACAGCATGTACCGTACACACAACACGCACAACACAGTTCAGTGAGCGCATTACGCACAGCACAGGTCAGCACACAAAAGACAGGACAGCATGTACAGTATACATACATGCAGCATACAAAACACAGGACAACATGTACAGTATACATACATGCATCATACAGAACACAGGACAACATGTACAGTATACATACATGCAGCATACAAAACACAGGACAGCATGTACAGTATACACACATGCAGCATACAAAACACAGGACAGCATGTACAGTATACATACATGCAGCATACAGAACACAGGACAACATGTACAGTATACACACATGCAGCATACAAAACACAGGACAGCATGTACAGTATACATACATGCAGCATACAAAATACAGGACAACATGTACAGTATACACACATGCAGCATACAAAACACAGGACAACATGTACAGTATACATACATGCATCATACAGAACTCAGGACAACATGTACACTATACATACATGCAGCATACAAAACACAGGACAACATGTACACTATACATACATGCAGCATACAAAACACAGGACAACATGTACAGTATACATACATGCAGCATACAAAACACAGGACAACACGTACAGTATACATACATGCAGCATACAAAACACAGGACAGCATGTACAGTATACATACATGCAGCATACAAAACACAAGACTGCATGTACAGTATACATACATGCATCATACAGAACACAGGACAACATGTACACTATACATACATGCAGCATACAAAACACAGGACAACATGCACAGTATACATACATGCAGCATACAAAACACAGGACAGCATGTACAGTATACATACATGCAGCATACAAAACACAGGACAACATGTACAGTATACATACATGCAGCATACAAAACACAGGACAACATGTACAGTATACATACATGCAGCATACAAAACACAGGACAACATGTACAGTATACATACATGCAGCATACAAAACACAGGACAACATGTACAGTATACACACATGCAGCATACAAAACACAGGACAACATGTACAGTATACATACATGCAGCATACAAAACACAGGACAACATGTACAGTATACATACATGCAGCATACAAAACACAGGACAACATGTACAGTATACACACATGCAGCATACAAAACACAGGACAACATGTGCATTATACATACATGCAGCATACAAAACACAGGACAACATGTACATTATACATACATGCAGCATACAAAACACAGGACAACATGTACAGTATACATACATGCATCATACAGAACACAGGACGGCATGTACACTATACATACATGCATCATACAGAACACAGGACGGCATGTACAGTATACATACATGCAGCATATAAAACACAGGACAACATGTAGAGTATACATACATGCAGCATACAAAACACAGGACAACATGTACAGTATACATACATGCAGCATACAAAACACAGAACAGCATGTACAGTATACATACATGCAGCATACAAAACACAAGACTGCATGTACAGTATACATACATGCATCATACAGAACACAGGACGGCATGTACACTATACATACATGCAGCATACAGAACACAGAACAGCATGTACAGTATACATACATGCATCATACAAAACACGGAACAGCATGTACAGTATACACACATGCAGCAGCATACAAAACATATGACAGCATGTACAGTATACATACATGCAGCATACAAAACACAGGACAACATGTACAGTATACATGCATGCAGCATACAAAACACAGGACAACATGTACACAATACATAACACACCAAACACAGGACAACATGTACACTATA
>JAWQFJ010000692.1:0-12500 GCA_034096865.1 Theodoxus fluviatilis | reverse complement strand
TTGGTTTCACTGGGAATAATACATTAACTAATCGCTGAACACGAGCTGATTCATCTCAGATAAATCCAATGCTTCTGTTCTTATCTTAAAGGAATAATGTAAAAATTTTGACACATTTCGAACTGTCAGAATTTCATCAATTGTGAACAGATATTTGATGGTTTCATGGACATCGGATTGTAAGTATGGCGTTATATATCTTTGTCTTAAAACAGAAAGGGCCGGGCAACACAACAGAAAATGCAGTTCATCCTCCTCTTCCTCCATACATATTGGACAGACAATTGAATGATTTTGTGGTTTGTATCTGTTCTTATGTACAAACAATTAACTAATTCCTGGTCTGAATCTCACCAAGTGGTCTCTGAAGAATCGTTTATCAACTGCATTTGAATATGGTTCGAGCACTCGATTCGTTTTAAACAGTCTATAGAAAGAGCACCGGCTGCTTTCTTGCACCCTGCTTCTCCATTCATTGTCATATTCTCTTATCATTTTTTCCTTTATATTCCTGAGGAACTCTGCCTCATTATGTACCTATTGACTAGTCCATTGCCTCTCGAGATTGTACCTACACAGCAATGATTTGACATTTGAAGCCCAATTAGTTTTACAATGAACTGAGTTGCACATCATCCGTAGACTTTGAATGGATATCTGTCTTGGTCCATCCTGATGATTTTTAACCAGTACTTTATGGTCCGCAAAGCAGCATTTATACTCAGTGGGTATCTGCCAGTGTCTCCATAAACCATTACATTGGGGGTTCTAGAAGCAACTTTCAGGAACCACTTTAATACAAACAGATGGACATTTTCAATGTGTTTACAGTCGTTCAGACCCCACAGCTCAGATCCATATAACAACATTGGCTGAATTTGTACATCAAAGACTTTGAAAAGTAAATCAGGTGAAACAATGCTCAGTTTGCATAGGGACTTAAGTATTTGAATAGAACCTGCTTTGGCTCTACCTGAAATGTCTGACAGGATGGTATTCGTGCACAATCTTGTAGACAATGTTATACCGAGATAGCGAGAGAGAGAGAGAGAGAGAGAGAGAGAGAGAGAGAGAGAGAGAGAGAGAGTCAGTTTAATTATCGCAAGACTTATACATGTACAATTTCTTAAGCATACTAAAATGGGTAGATAGTAGTGAGAGAGAGATAGAGAGAGAGAGAGAGAGAGAGAGAGAGAGAGAGACCGACAGACAGACAGAGCGAGAGACAGAGAGACAGAGAGACAGAGAGAGACAGAGAGACAGAGAACGAACGAACGAATGAACAACTTATTGAATAGGCCTCCAGCAGAGAGAGAGAGAGAGAGAGAGAGAGAGAGAGAGAGAGACAGAGACAGACAGACATACAAATAGACAGACAGACACACAGACAAACAGTCACACAGACACACAGACAGACAGACACACACACAGACAGACAGACACACACACACACACACACACAGAGAGACAGACACACAGACACGCAGACAGACAGACAGACAGACAGACAGACAGACACACAGACACACAGACAGACACTCAGACAGACACACAGACAGACAGACAGACACAGACAGACATACATACAGACACACAGACAGATACATTGACACAAACACAGACAGACACACAGACACACAGACAGACAGACAGGCAGACAGATAAACACACACATACACACTCATAAACACACACACACACACACACACATATCACACACACACACATCACACGCACACATCACACACACATACACACCACACGCACACATCACACACACATACACACACACATACGCACACACACACATACACACACACATACGCACACACACACACAAACATACACACATACACACACATACACACACACACATACACACACACACACGCACACACACACACACACACACACACACACACACACACACACACACACAGACTGAGACTCACGGCCAGTTCTGAAGGCTGAGACGGGGGGGCTCCAAGGACGGCGCCAGGGAGGACCAGTTCCACCGCGCCAGCTCCTGTCCCAGCAGACTGACGTTGAAGGAGGCGGGACACCCGAAGTAGGCAGAGCAGGTGAGGGATAGCGGGGCTCCCAAGGGGGCGGCCACGCGAGGTTCAGGAGGACGCTCCTTCTCTATGCCTCTGTCCGAGTCGCACTCTGCCAGTCACAAATCCACACGTGTGACAGTCACAAATCCACGCGTGTGACAGTCACAAATCCACGCGTGTGACAGTCACAAATCCACGCGTGTGACAGTCACAAATCCACGCATGTGACAGTCACAAATACACGCGTGTGACAGTCACAGATGCACGTATGCGATAGATACGTCTGACTGACATGAATATACGTAAATGTAACCCACACTCACGAGCTCGTATGAAAGGTGGCAAATACAGTAAAGACCTGATCAGGCATCCCAGTGATAGGTAGAAAGAGTGTACAGCGGGCTGAGTTCCACATAGTGGTGGTGAGTCGGTGGACAAAAGTACGTTCTCCCCTTGCTTTAGCCTACTCACTTGTGACAGACACAAATGCACGTATATGTCGTCACAATGCATCTGTCATCTAGAAATACACGCATATTTCAAACATACACACACACACACACGCACGCACACAGACACACACACACACACACAATCAGACACACACGCGCGCGCGCACACACACACACACACACACACACAATAACCCAATCACACACACACACAACACACCCTCACATATACACACACACATATATACACACACACACACGCACGCACGCAAGTACGCACGCACGCACACACACACGCACACACACACACACACACATATATATATATAAACAAACACACATTTGACAGTTACAAAAAGCACGTACATTTAAGCATTATACAACTGACAGGCACAAATACACGTGTACATGTAACTCATGTATCTCACAGTTAAAAAAAAATGCATGTAACCCACTTTCAGCACTTCAAATATTTGTATTTTATTCAAGTGATAGTCTTAAGTACACGCGTGTGACGTAAATAAAAACCGCTGGCGCTGAACCTCCAGGTTTTGGCATTAAAAAAAACCCCAATAAAGCTGTGAGGACCTCAGTAAACCTGGAGGGATAAAAAATCGAATACAGGACGTTTCGTACCCTGGACGTTTCGTACCCTGGACGCAACGTACCCTAGTCGTTGTGTACCTCATTCAGTCGATTCGTACCTTTTCTACCCTAACCCTAACCCTAACTCTAACCCTAACCCTAACTCTAACGACTAGGTACGAAACGTCCAGGATACGAAACGACCCGCATCGTAAAAAAATCTTCTTTCTCCTTCACCAATGTTCTCGAAATTAATCCTTCTCGAAAATCTCCTCGAAATTACGTCACGTTATTCGACGTCAAATGATCACGTCACGCATTTTGCATTTGGACTCTGTTGTAGCGTTTTCTTTGCAACACCAAAACGTAAAAAAGTAACTTTTTTTCAAACCTCGATTCAGAAAATTTGATACATTCAATCGGATCTAACTTTCAAGTGTGCAATATGTCAAGGAAATCCGTCCAGTAGTTTTTGAGAAATCAGCTGTTAAGTCGGGACAGACAGACAGATAAAGTCTGTAGGACCTCCAGTAAACCTGGAGGGACATGAGTAGTATTTATTCATACCCCTGTCTATCACAATCTGAGAAATCTTCTCACTGTCTGGCAAAAATGAGACATACATGCTGTCCGGAATACAATGCAACGAGTCAGTCTGCGTTCATGTGGAAGCCATTTTGCCGCCTGCATGTGTTACCACGCGAGCTATAGCGAGAAAGGGGCGTGGCTGTGGAGGGACATTTCGCCATTCCGTCAATTGACATCTGAGGGGGGGGGGGGGGTTTCGAGTTTACGACCTACATAAATCACACTCTTTTCAAACCTCGATTCTGAAAATTTGATACATTCAATCGGACCTAACTTCCAGTAAGTGTGCAAAATGTCAAGGAAATCCGTCCAGCAGTTTTTGAGATATCAGCCGATAAGTAGAGACTGACAGACAGACATACAGATAAAATTACGTCACGTTATTGATGACGTCACACATTTTCCATTTCGCCATTCCGTCAATTGACATATTAGGGAGGTGCTTTCGAGTTTACGACCTTAAAAACCACTTTCTTTTCAAAGCTCGATTCAGAAAATTTAAAACATTCAATCGGACCTAACTTCCAGTAAGTGTGCAAAATGTCAAGGAAATCCGTCCAGTAGTTTTTGAGAAATCAGCCGTTAAGTCGGGACTGACAGACAGACTGACACACAGATAAAGTCTGTAGGACCTCCAGTAAACTTGGAGGGATAAACAGTTGCTTTCAACTACGAAAGGCTAACCTGACCATCTTTCAGTGACAAGGAAAAGGGAATACAAAATTTTGACGACGGACATATAGTAGGAAAGCAGTGCCGGGTCCTAATGATCTCGAGCGCGTTGGCTTAGCTAGGATCTCGCGAGTTTGGCAAGGAAAGGCAAGACTTTCCGCGAGAAGGCTTTGAAGGTACCTAGCCTTGGTCAGCGGGAAAATTCAAAATGGCGGAGACCATGCGCGTAGGTGTTATCGTCACAGACGGCAGTGCTTTCAACGCGCGTGTGACTGTTTGCGAATGGATAAGTGTACGTACAGGTAAGTATTTGCTGCTCGAATGTTCATTGTATATTATGAGAAGTGTGTACATAGGTAATTTCAATACCAAATATTGTTTTAAACTTTCATCCCAGCACACACGAAGAAGCATCAATACTCTCGCCTCGCCTCGCCTCGATTGTGAGAAATTTCTCGCCAGCTGGGATGTTGCGCAACGCGCCCCTGACGTGATCCAAGCAGAGATACTATAGTTTAGTGTCTCTGATCCAAGTAACCACTTCGGCTGCTTGAGCCCTACCCTGGCTGAGCTTTTGGAAAGACCCCGAAGGTCACGCAGCCTGGAAGTTCAGCTGAAGAGAGGGCATCGAGCTGCTCAGGTCATAAGTCACATGACACTCAACGACTGTTGTGGGAACGTCGTCTGCTATAATCTTTCAAATCTTTGGGCAATGGCCATGTTGTCTTAGCAACGTAAAAGACATTTTGGTTTCCTAAAGTTATAAGACAGAAAAACCTGAAAATCAAGCACTGCTCCCATGTTGATTCGCATGCATTACATTATGCCTGAACGAATGGCGCGTAGGTGAGAAAGTAATGTTTACATGTACAAATGGAAAAGCAGTCCCCATAAAACTGTAAAGTGTGTTGATGAAACGATGACGTAAGCTGATGGTAAAAGCGATGACCTGTCCTGTACACGGTGGAGACACCAGTTATCTGTGATTTATGTATCAAGCAAAAATCTGTGAAGTATGCAACCGACAAAATTCCTGTGACGCACGCAAACGAGATAGAAAGTTAATGATGCGAAGAGACACGATAGCACACGTGAGTGTTCAGACGATCCAATAAGACTGCAACTTATGCAACTTATACACACTGGAACTGTGGAGACGCAAGAAATAATTGGTTAAGCAATTGACTTACCATAGACTTTAAGAGCTATCTGCTCCTTGGAGTCCGGGCTGGCGCATCGATACAGGCCCTTGTCTTGCGAGATAGTATCCGTCAGCCACAGCGACTACAAAGTGCATCTCCATGTCATCATACACTTTTTAAGGATTTACACAGAAAACTGTTGTTCGCCTTCAAACGGCCCTTGATTCTCTCTCTCTCTCTCTCTCTCTCTCTCTCTCTCTCTCTCTCTCTCTCTCTCTCTCTCTCTCTCTCTCTCTCTCTCCCCGTGTGTCTGTGTGTGTCTGTCTGCCTGCCTGTCTGTCTGTCTGTCTGTCTGTCTGTCTGTCTGTCTGTCATTCTGTGAATCTGTTCGTGTGTGTGTGTGTGTGTGTGTGTGTGTGTGTGTGTGTGTGTGTGTGTGTGTGTGTGCCTGCCTGTCTGTCTGTGTGTGTGTACGTGTCTGTCTGTCTGTCTGGCTGTCTGTCTGTCTGTGTGTTTGTCTGTCTGTCTGTCTGTCTGTGTGTCTGTCTGTGTGTCTGTCTGTCTGTCTGTCTGTCTGTTTGTCTCTCTGTGTGTCTGTGTGTCTGTCTGTCTGTCTGTCTGTCTGTCTGTCTGTCTGTCTGTCTGTCTGTCTGTCTGTCTGTCTGTCTGTCTGTCTGTCTGTCTGTCTGTGAGTGTGTGTGTCTGCCTCTGTGTGAGTGTGTGTGTGTGTGTGTGTGTGTGTGTGTGTGTGTGTGTGTGCGTGTGTGATTGTGATTATCAAGCTGCTCCAATCATGATCCGGGATTGCTCTTTGTACTGTCAAGATATTTAATGATGATTTTTATATGAATTTCGATGTAATGGGTTTTATTTTTGCACTTTACATCGTTCTTCTACCTGTTTTGAACGTGTGGCCACTCTAACACCTTAATTGGCACACTACACATGTATTCGCTGGCGCTTTTCACCGTTCTTGCTAATCTTGACTTCTAGTCATTCTGCATTCCTGCCATCCTGGCTTGCTGTACCCGGCTCTCTAACTACTCCATGCCTTCTCATCATTCTGCCTTCTAGCCACCCCTACATTCTAACAAACCTGCCTTAAAAAATGTCCATCTACTCGCTAATGTCTGTCTTCTGCTATTTGTAACTACTTTATTTGGAAAAGTCATTATATGTCGTTTGCTGCAAGAGAACCTATGGATTTGTCAGCAGGATGTGGCATCCGCTAATTCTAATTGACCACCGACACAAAAAGGTTTGTCTAGGTTAAAGGAAGTGAGAATTCCGGCCAGAGTCCTTTGCAGGACAGAGTGTTGTGTCAGCTGCTCTGCCTACCTTCGATTCGATCTTATGATCGTCCAGCCAGGAAGGACCCGAGCCCCACGGAAAGGGAGAGCAACTCTCGTTGTCTGGGGTCATCTTGCACCACGTTACATCGGAAGTGCCGTTGACCAGGCAGGTCAAGGTCGTCAGGTGCCCCACCCGACCGTACTGGGACCGGGTGGGGAAGGCAGAGGCGCTGTCAGCTGGGACAGAGATGGACGCCATCAGCGAGACAAATAAATATGAGACGTGTCTACTGTGTCTTAGACATGTGCAAGCACAGACAACACTAACATGTTGAGCCCTACGTGGCACCCTGCGCCTGTATCATAC
This sequence comes from Theodoxus fluviatilis, assembly GCA_034096865.1. NCBI lineage: Eukaryota > Metazoa > Mollusca > Gastropoda > Cycloneritida > Neritidae > Theodoxus > Theodoxus fluviatilis. The sequence continues at coordinate 5,345 of JAWQFJ010000692.1, read as the reverse complement.
ATCCCACTATTGTTTGGTGCCATACCATGCAACCTGCATTAACTGCTCTGCGCGTAACCGCATGGTGCAGTCTAATGTAATTTGGCACTATTAAACATTGGGAAGGACAATCCTGGGATGTATTAACACAGTGCTGGGCATTTATGGCTCTACACCACAGGGCTCTACAAAACAGGGCCCTACAGCACGGGGCTCTACAACACAGAGCTCTACACCACAGGGCTCTACAGCACAGGTCTCTACAGCACAGGGCTCTACAACACAGGGCCCTACAACACGGGGCTCTACAACACAGAGCTCTACACCACAGGGCTCTCCAAAACAGGGCCCTACAGCACAGGGCTCTACAACACAGGGCTCTATAAAACATGGCCCTACAACACGGGGCTCTACAACATAGGCCCTACAACACGGGGCGCTACAACACAGAGCTCTACACCACAGGGCTCTACAAAACATGGCCCTACAACACGGGGCTCTACAACACAGGGCTCTACAACACAGGGCTCTACAACACAGGGCCCTACAACACAGGGCCCTACAACACAGGGCCCTACAACACGGGGCTCTACAACACAGGGCTCTACAACACAGGGCTCTACAACACAGGGCCCTACAACACAGGGCTCTACAACACAGGGCTCTACAACACATAGCTCTACACCACAGAGCTCTACACCACAGGGTCCTACAACACGGGGCTCTACAACACAGGGCTCTACACCACAGAGCTCTACAACACAGGGCTCTACAACACAGGGCTCTACAACACATATCTCTACACCACAGGGCTCTACAACACAGGGCTCTACAACACAGGGCTCTACAACACAGGGCCCTACAACACAGAACTCTACACCACAGGGCTCTACACCACAGGGCTCTCCAAAACAGGGCCCTACAACACGGGGCTCTACAACACAGAGCTCTACAAAACATGGCCCTACAACACGGGGCTCTACAACATAGGCCCTACAACACAGGGCTCTACAGCACAGGGCTCTACACCACAGGGCTCTACAACACAGGGCTCTACAAAACATGGCCCTACAACACGGGGCTCTACAACACAGGGCCCTACAACACGGGGCTCTACAATACAACACAGGGCCCTACAACACGGGGCTCTACAACACAGGGCTCTACAACACAGGGCCCTACAACACGGGGCTCTACAACACAGGGCTCTACAACACAGGGCTCTACAACACAGGGCTCTACAACACAGGGCTCTACAACACAGGGCTCTACAACACAGGGCTCTACAACACAGGGCTCTACAACACAGGGCTCTACAACACAGGGCCCTACAACACAGGGCCCTACAACACAGGGCTCTACAACACAGGGCCCTACAACACAGAGCTCTACATTACAGGGCTCTACAACACAGGGCTCTACACCACAGGGCTCTACAACACAGGGCTCTACAACACAGGGCCCTACAACACAGGGCTCTACAACACAGGGCCCTACAACGCAGGGCCCTACAGCAAATGACTGTACAGTACAGGGCTGTGCAATTCAGAGCTTTACAATACATGAGTGTACAATACAGGGCTGTACAATACAGGGCTATGCAATACAGTGCTGTGCAATACAAAACTCTGCAATACAGAGCTCTGCAACATAAGGTTGTGCATTACAGGGTTGTGCAATACAGGGCAGTGCAATACAGGGCTGTACAATACGGGGCTCTACAATACATGGCTGTGCAATACAGGGCCGTACAATACAGAGCTCTACAATACAGGGCTGTACAATACAGAGCTGTACAATACAGAGCTCTACAATACAGGGCTGTACAATACAGAGCTGTACAATACAGAGCTGTACAATACAGGGATATGCAATACAGGGCTGTACAATGCAGGGCTGTACAATATAGAGCTGTACAATGCAGGGCTGTACAATGCAGGGCTGTTCAATACAGAGATCTACAATACAGGGCTGTACAACACAGAGCTGTACAATACAAGGTTGTACAATACAGGGTTGTGAAATACAGGGCTGTGCAATACAGGGCTGTGCAATGCAGGGCTGTACTATGCAGAGCTGTACAATGCAGGGCTGTTCCATTCAGAGCTCTACAATCCAAGGCTGTACAATACAGGGCTGTACAATACATGGCTGTACAATACAGAGCTCTACAATACAAGGCTGTACAATACAGGGCTCTACAATACAGGGCTGTACAATGCAGGGCTGTACAATGCAGGGCTGTACAATGCAGGGCTGTTTAATACAGAGCTGTAATATACAGGACTGTAATATACAGGACTGTACACTAAAGAACTGTACCATTCAGGACTGTACAATACAGAACTGTACAATACAGGACTGAACAATACACAGAACTGCACAACACAGAACTGTACAATACAGGGCTGCACAATACAGGGCTGCACAATACAGGGCTGCACAATACAGGGCTGCACAACACAGGACTCTACAACACAGGGCTGAACAACACAGGACGCGATCTACAACACAGGACTCGATCTACAACACAGGACTCGATCTACAACCCAGGACTCTACAACACAGGACTCTACAACACAGGACTGTACAACACAGAACTCTACAACACAGGACTCGATCTACAACACAGGACTCTACCTACAACACAGGACTCTACCTACAACACAGGGCTGAACAACACAGGACTCTTTCTACAACACAGGACTCGACCTACAACACAGGACTCGATCTACAACCCAGGACTCTACAACACAGGACTCTACCTACAACACAGGGCTGAACAACACAGGACTCGATCTACAACACAGGACTCTACCTACAATACAGGGCTGAACAACACAGGACTCGATCTACAACACAGGACTCGATCTACAACACAGGACTCGATCTACAACCCAGGACTCTACAACACAGGACTCTACAACTCAGGACTCTACAACACAGTATAACACAGAACTCTACAACACAGGACTCGATTTACAACACAGGACTCTACCTACAACACAGGACTCTACAACGCAGAGCTGTACAACACAGAGCTGCACAACACAGAGCTGTACAATAGGGCTGTACAATACAGGGTTGTACAATACAGGGTTGCACAATACAGGGCTGTACAATACAGTGCTGTACAATTAAGGGTTGCACAATTCAGGGCTGTACAATACTGGGCTGTACAATACTGGGCTGTACAATACAGACTGAACAGTATGATACATGTATTGCCCTACACATGACTGCTATGCAAGGTTGAACAGTACAAGCTACAGAATACCGGTCTGTTCGGTATAGGGCTGTACAAGACGACGCTACACAAATCTGCTGTACAATACTGAACTTTTTATAATACAGGACTCTAAAGTCAGGGCTGCACAATAATACACCATGCAGTGCAGGACTGCTTCATTCCGGGCTAAGCACTGCAGGGTTCCACACTGTTGCTATGTATTACGTGATGCTTTACAATACAGACCTCTACAATCCAGAGCTGTTTAACGTTCGGCACTACACTACGGATGTGCATGATAAAAGGCTGTATAATACAGGCATATGATGTACAGGGCTCGTACTAGGCTGTATGACCAACAGTTGTACATTATGGGCTGTCATTTATAGTCGCACAATACCGATTCTTCACAATAAGGCCTATAGAACGTACCTGAACTGAACCCAAGGCTTGAAGCTGTCAATGGGGCAGCCTGCAGCCTCGTCACAAGACAAGTCAACGTCACCATACACCAGAACAGCATGGCAGTATGTCCTGCTACGTGCGTCCCTGAAATGGACGTAATGGGCCCACTGTTAGATTGCAAGTTCCATCTTTTTATTCAGAGATATTACAGATACAGCACTTTTTGTACTCACTCGATGTACACCATCAGGCGTCTGTGCACTGTTATCAAAAGTGTCGAGATAATCACAGTTTTTGCGTGATTGATAATACCATTGCGGATACACCCACCTACGCACTGACAAGTAGGGGAATGTGTCTGCAGTAATAGCTTTGGCCGACCTGCCCCATTCACAACGCCAACCCAGCGAGTTTCGATTCGTCATTCTCGAGACAATAAGAGAAGAGGCGACTTCCTAGTTCCCACGAACTAGTTGGAAATTACCACGTGTGGGTCAGACAGAAGGGGCAAAATCAACGATCTTTGCACACCTGTCTTTTTTCAGACTACTCCTTCCACTGCGCCCGTGTACCCGTGCTTCCGTACGTCCTTAATTCTGTTTGTCTGCCTGTCTGTGTGCCTGCCCTCCTCTGTGTGTGTGTGTGTGTGTATGTGTGTGTGTGTGTATGTGTGTGTGTGTGTGTGTGTGTGTGTGTGTGTGTGTGTGAGTGTCTGTCTGTCTGCCTGTCCGTCCATCCGTCCATCCGTCCATCTATCTATCCATCCATCTGTCTCTCATTCTCTCTCTCTCTCTCATTCTCCCTCTCTCTCCCTCCCTCTCTCTCTCTCTCTCTCTCTCTCTCTCTCTCTCTCTCTCTCTCTCTCTCTCTCTCTCTCTCTCTGACACATACCTGAAGCCGGAAAGGTGCAAATTCCCTGATCACGCTATAGTCCGCCAACGCTCTTTCCGCGGGTGTTTTTCCGCTGTGCACAGCGCGTCACAGCAAAGATCCTATTTACATAGGTCTTTGGTCACAGCTCCCGTGAAGCCAACCCTCTTACCGGGAAAAACCTAAGATCTTTAAAAGAAATATGTCTGCTTTGGGGTCATCACAAAAAATATTGCTACTTTTCTCAGGCATAACTCCGCGTCGTTATCTCGCTGTACCCACAGGAATGCACTCGAGCTTGGACAGCAAGCGGGTTAGGATGTAGTCGACCAAACCTGTGACATCGCGATAGATACAAGCAACAGTTGCGTGGCTGTCGAGTGGATTGAAAAGAGAGTGGATCCGGGCAGAGACAGACAGTGAGACAGAGAGAGAGAGAGAGAGAGAGAGAGAGAGAGAGAGAGAGAGAGAGAGAGAGAGAGAGAGAGAGAGGAGGGGGGGGGGGGGGACGACAGACAGACAGACAGAAGAAGCGGGTATACGGACATGCACTTTAACACACCGTGGCAGCAAGGAAAGCAGGTCGCAAGCAGACGACGTGAGATGAGCAAGTGAGGAGAAATGTGAGTACAGGATGTCCGCAGTCCCCGCAGCCTGCAGCTGTATACGTGTGTACTGCGTATGTGTGTGTGTGTGTGTGTGTGTGTGTGTGTGTGTGTGTGTGTGTGTGTGTGTGTGTGTGTGTGTGTGAGAGAGAGAGAGAGAGAGAGAGAGAGAGAGAGAGAGAGAGAGAGAGAGAGAGAGAAGAGATAGAGAGAGAGAGAGAGAGAGAGAGAGAGAGAAGAGAGAGAGAGAGAGAGAG
>JAWQFJ010000691.1:31203-67539 GCA_034096865.1 Theodoxus fluviatilis | reverse complement strand
GTGTGTGTGTGTGTGTGTGTGTGTGTGTGTGTGTGTGTATGTGCGTGTGCGTGTGTGTGTTTGTGTGTGTGTGTGTGAGTGCCTGCGTGTGTGTGTGTGCAACTCTGTGTCTGTCCTGACCTGGTCTGTCCTGACCTGACCTGACCAGGTCTGGCCTTGTCTCTCTCACTATCGCTCGCTCTGTGTGTGTGTGTGTGTGTGTGTGTGTGTGTGTGTGTGTGTGTGTGTGTGTGTGCGTGTGAGCGCGCGTCTGCCTGCCTGCCTGTTTATTTCCCCCCTATGGGTTGGGGTTGAGGATAGATCGACCCAGCTAGGGAGTCTTCCCAAGTTGATTCGAAAATGCGAAAAATCAAGGGAAATCGATATACGACTTGCTGTTACTCTTACGAGGCATACAGATTATTGTTATCAAATGCCTTACGTAGCTGACAGAGGCTGACGGGATTTAAAGCCTCATTTATCACATTCAACCTCTTTTAAAATGTGGGACATGTACATGAATGTATATGCATTGGGTATTATATAGGCCTACTGTTCTTTAAAGTTAACTGCTGATTACTCGTGGACATGAGTAATTAAAGTTGGAGACATCATCTTGCTCTGCAGACCTTTATGTAGTACGAACTGCGTGTGCTTTTGATCCCCATTTTGAATCCCCCTGTGAGTTGGTAAGAATTGACCCACCGCGTCTCCCTACGCGATTCGTAAGTGGCGAATTACTAGGGACACGGTGACTTGGTATGAGTTTGCTCTAAACTGATCTAGTGATTATCGTGCTTAATGGCCTTACATAGCCTAAAAAGGCTGATAGGGCGTAAAACTCCATCCTTCCATCCATCCATCCCCATTTTGAACCTCGCAGAAACAAAGGCATAACAATGCGCAGGGTACATTTGACAACCAAGGAAATATTTTTTTTCCAGGTCCTTCCTGTCATCATTTTCTTCAGCGCTTTTATCAGCGTGCTCTACTACCTCGGAGTGATGCAGTCTCTCATCACTGTTATCGGCCGTTTCCTGTCCTTCTGTCTGGGCACCACGCCAGCTGAATCGATCAATGCTGCCGGCAACATTTTTGTCGGCATGGTGAGTACGGTTTCTTCTGTTCATTCCGACAGGAGTGACTTCCTTTATTTACTCGTAGCTTGCCACTGTCGCATTTCCCATATGTCAGCAGTACTTACTACTAAGAAGGTGTCGAAGTTCGTAGAGAAGTGCTGGCAGTGAGCTCTACTGCGAAACCGAATTCGTGTAGGTGTGCATCACAAAGTAGTTACTGTGCAATCAATGGTGTCTACACGTGTGGCACAGGTAGAGGGCATATATTTTGAAAGCAGGGAGATAACAGCTGAAAATCTGGCTTCCTGGAGGCGAACTTTACAACGTGGACAGCTCTTCCACCTACTAAACCCCTGTGGGTCGGGAGTAAGCATACATGTAGACCCACCGAAACTCTCTTCCCAATTCTGTAGAGGCGAATGAGTAGAGACGAGACCAATGAAACATATTAAATGTGTTTTTTTTTATTATTGTGGTATGTTGACTCTCCAAAAGAAGACATGCGAGTCAGAACGGCTGCGGGTAGGGGCTAAAAACTGACCAACCGCGCTTCCCTAAAGCCGGTTCTTTATTGGTTTACGCCAAGACTTAGCAAATATTGCAAATGTCCTTTGTTTGCGAGATCTTGGCTTCTTCAAGCTATTAAGAAGCTAAAGATTTGCCAAGACTTGGTGAATATTGGTCAATTAAGAACAGGCTGAAGCGATTCGCAAGAGGCGAATGACTTGGGACGTCCTGACTTGCTCTTGCACCGACTAGCTCTAGTGATTTTCGTGATCAATGGCCTTACCTAGCCTACACAGGCTGATAGGCCGTGCAACTTCATTCATTCATCCTTGCACTCGGGGCACGGACCCTTCATGAGGTGGAGTAAGTCCAGTAAGTCTATTGTCTGTTCCAGACGGAAGCCCCGCTGATGATCAAGCCCTTCATAGAGCACATGACCAACTCGGAGATTCACGCCGTGATGGTAGGAGGATTTGCCACCATCGCTGGATCTGTGCTGGGGGCCTACATCGGCTTTGGAGTGAGTGACCATGTTCCTCATCTGCTCCTCACACTTTCTTCCAACATACACGTGTAAAATAGTGTGTGTGTGTGTGTGTGTGTGTGTGTGCGCATGGGTGTATGTGTATGTATGTGCCTGTGCGCGCGCGCGCGCGTACTCCTAGCTATCGAACGCAATTTGTTTGAGGGTCAGAGGAGGTTTTGTGCACTTTTCTGTCTCTACCCTGTCTTTGTCTGTCTCTCTGTTTGTGTCTGTGTCTCTCTTTGTGTCTGTCTCTGTCTCTCTGTATTTGTCTGTCTGACTGTCTGCCTGTGTTTCTGTCTGACTGTCTCTGTGTTTGTGCCTCTGTCTGCCTGTGTTTGACTGTATCGGTGTCTGTGTCTGTCTCTCTATCTCTGTGTCTGCCTGTGTCTGTGTCTCTGTCTGCATGTGTTTGTGACTGTGTGTCGGTGTCTGTCTGTCTCTGTATTCCCCCTGTGGGTTCGGGGTAAGAATTGACCCACCGCGTCTCCCTACGCGATTCGTAAGAGGCGAATAACTAGGGACAGCGTGACTTCTTTGCTTTTACTTTAAACTGTTCTAGTGATTTTCGTGCTCAATGGCTTTATATAGCCTACAAAGGCTGATAGGCCGTAAAACACCATCCATCCATCCATCTGTCTCTGTATCTCTGTATCTGTGTCTCTCTCTTCTGTCTGTCTCTGTCTCTCTCTCGCTCTTTCTCGCTCTCTCTCTCTCGCTCACTCGCTCGCTCTCTCGCTTGCTCTCGTTGTCCCTGCGCTTGCGTGTGTGTGTGAGTGTGTGTGTGCGCGCTTGTCCGTGCATGTTTGCGTGCATTTTGTATGTTTGTGTGCACTTTAGTTTTCCACACCTCCTTCAATCCTTTTCTCTGCCTCCATCTCTCTTTTTTCCTTCTCTAGCTGGCTAGAGCGCCATTTCTTTCATACACGCCTTTTCTATGTTCTCCACATGATCTGACAACGGGTTGTTGGTGTGTGTTTGCACAGGTGCCAGCTAATCATCTGCTGTCTGCATCTGTCATGTCGGCCCCGGCTGCCCTGGCAATCTCCAAGCTTATGTATCCTGAGACAGAGAAGACCCGTGTGCAAAGAGATGACTATAAGAAGCTCGGGAAGCAGTAAGTAGTTGTTATTGTTGTCATCCTCGTCATTATCAACCTCGTCATTATCAACCTCGTCATTATCAATCTCGTCATTATCAACCTCATTATCATCTTCGTCAACGTCTTCACTATCATAATTCTGATCAGCACCATTTTCCTCATCCGACTCGTGCTCCCCAACCTCTACTTGTTCCTGCTACTCCTCCTTTCTCACTCTTCCCTCTATACTCCTCCACTTGCTTGTGCTTCTCTCCCTTCCTCAGCCTTCCTTCCACCCTCCCTCTTCCTTCCACCCTCCCTCTTCCCTCCACCGACCCTCTTCCCTCCACCCTCCCTCTTTCCTCCACCCTCCATCTTCCTTCCACCCTCCCTCTTCCCTCCACCCTCCCTCTTCCTTCCACCCTCCCTCTTCCTTCCACCGTCCCTCTTCCCTCCACCCTCCCTCTTCCCTCCACCCTCCTACCTCTTCCCTCCACCCACCTACCTCTTCCCTCCACCCACCTACCTCTTCCCTCCACCCACCTACCTCTTCCCTCCACCTTCCCTCTTCCTTCCACCCTCCCTCTTCCCTCCACCCTACCTCTTCCTTCCACCCTTCCTCTTCCCTCCTCACCGTGTCTCCCTACACGATTGGTAAGAGGCGATGACTAGGGACATCGTGACTTGATTTGCGTTTACTCTAAACTTTTCCAGTGACTTTCGTACTTAATGGCCTTACATAGCCCACAAGGGGTGATGGGCCGTGAAACTCCATCCATCCATCCATCCATCCATCCATCCTTCCTTCCTCATTGACTTGCCACATAGGAACGAGCGGAACCTCATCGAAGCGGCCTTCAACGGAGCCTCAGTAGCCGTGCCTTTGGTGGCCAACGTGGCTGCCAATGTCCTGGCCTTCCTGGCTCTGCTGGCCTTCGTCAACGCCACCCTGGAGTGGTTCGGCAACAGAGTGGGTGTGACTGGATTCAACTTCGATGTGAGTTTCCACTGGGAAATGCCTTTCAGAGATGCAAATATATATATACATATATATATGTGTGTGTGTGTGTGTGTGTGTGTGTGTGTGTGTGTGTGTGTGTGTGTGTGTGAGAGTGTGTGTGTGTGTTTGCGAGTGTGCGTGTGTTTGCGAGTGTGCGTGTGTTTGCGAGTGTGCGTGTGTGTGTTTGCGAGTGTGCGTGTGTGTATTTTTCGAGTGGGCGTGTGTGTGTTTGCGAGTGCGGGTGCATGCGCGAGTGCGTGCGCGTGTGCGTGCGAGTGCGTGCGCGTGCGCGAGTGCAAGTGCGTGCGAGTGCGCGTGCGAGAGCGAGTGCGCGTGCGGGTGCGAGTGCGTGAGCGAGTGCGCGTGCGTGTGCGTGTGCGAGCGAGTGTGCGTGCGTGTGCGCGTGCGCGAGCGTGCGAGTGCGCTTGCGAGTGCGAGTGCGCGTGCGTGCGAGTGCGAGGGTGAGGGCGAGTGCGTCCACTACTCGCCTTTGAAACCCCTGTTTTTTGAGAGGCGTAGAGAGGCGGGCATGCTTTGGGGTTTGAAGATGTGCGAGGCACATAGCCGTGGTTCTATCCTGGACGTCGATACTGTGTGTGTGCGTGCATGCATGGATATGCATGTTTATTAAACGGCATTCCACTTGGCAAATTTTCCCCGATGTATTCCTCATGTTCCGCAACTTGACTTATTCCCTTGAGTTCCTTGTGGAGCATAGGGCCTCAGCAACAGTCCTCCAGCGTACTCGGTTCTGGGCTACCTTCCTCAGCTCTCCCCATGACAGGTTGCAGCTCTTCATCTCTTCCTCGCAGGATCGCCTCCAGGTGGTGTTGGGGCGACCAACTCGTCTCTTGCCCTGAGGATTCCACTGCAAGGCNNNCCCCACAATAAACCAGTTGTTTGTTGTTTGTTCTCTCTCTCTCTCTCTTTCTCTCTCTCTCTCTCTCTCTCTCTCTCTCTCTCTCTCTCTCTCTCTCTCCCTCCCTCCCTCCCTCTCCCTCCCTCTCTCTCTCTCTCTCTCTCTCTCTCTCTCAATCAATCAATATTTTTTTTTGTACACTCACATGCAGTATACCTAATACAGTGAATAGGTCACCACTGAAGACATGAAAAGGACAGGAGTGTTGACAGGATATCCAATCAGATGGAAACGTAATATTTCCCGTGGGTAATTAAAATAATGTGGATCATAACTGAAATTATCTTGGGGCTTGTTTTTTTTTTTTGTCAATCCACTTCGCAGTGAAAACTCGTCTGAAATTGATTACATAAAAACACACTGACACACTTCACCGAGGGTTGCTATTGAGTTTTATAACAATGTTTTCGACTTCAATAATGTTGCATATAATTTTCGTTATTTGCATCGCCAGTTTTACCAGATGAATTATCCGATTTACTTCCCTCTACCTCACCCCCCCTCTCTCTCTCTCTCTGTGTCTCTGTCTCTCTCTCTCTGTCTCTCTCTCTCTCTCTCTCTCTCGTACACACACACGAATACGCACACACACCACCTCCCCACCCTACACACACCAACAGATGTCCACTGCATCATCATGTGGTGAGTCTTTTCTTGTCTTTGGACAGTTTATCTGCTCCTACGCCCTCTACCCGGTGGCGCTGTTCATGGGCGCCTCTTTAGGCGACTGCAGGCAGTTGGCGCGCCTGGTGGGCATCAAGACCTTCACCAACGAGTTCATCGCCTACGAGGCTCTGAAGGTGTACCTCGACAACAGAAAAGCCTTCACTAACTACACCACCACGTTTGGCAATAACAGTATCTGGCACACAAGCGGAGACGACTTGATTTTGGATCACTGGGGCAACAAGACTTTGACAGGTGGCATCATGGAGGTAAGATCCTGCATTTGCTGGTCTTCCTAACTGTGTGTTCTCCCCTCTAATCCTCCCCATGTGGGTTGGGGGTTTAGAATAGACCCACCGCGTCTCCCCACGCGATTCGTAAGAGGCGAATAAATAGGGACATTGTGACTTCATTTGCGATTACTCTAAGCTATTCCAGTAAAGGCTGATAGGCCATAAAACACCATCCATCCATCTCTCCCCTTTAGTCTGTAGGTTGGGGATAAGAATAGACGCACCGCGGCTCCCCACGCCATTCGTAAGAGATGAATAACTAGATACATCGTGACTTGATTTGCGCTTACTATAAACTATTCCAGTGATTTTCGTGCTCAATGGCCTTACATGATTTATAATAATAATAATAATAATAATAATAATAATAATAATAATATATACTACGTATACGCCCATACCTTCCCTAATAGGCAAGCTCATGGCGTTTACAATGAAAAGTCTACATTCATACAAAGCATTCCAACACTCGCACACTGTACAGTTGAAACAAAAAAGAGTTAAATATATTACAACTACTTTAACCTAGCAGGCAATAATCAAAACACGAAACATTAAAGAGGCGCCTTGTGAAGCACCTCACTGCTCGTTAGGAAAGACTGACCGGAACAGGTGTGCCTAAAGGGAGGTTTTGAACTGGGACATGGAATCAGAGTGACGGACAGGGAAAGGTAGGCTATTCCACGTTACAGAGCCGATATAAGAAAAAGCTCGCTGTCCTTGGGTTTTCTTTTTGCGACGGGGGACATTTAAGGTTTTGGTCTCTGCAGCTGAACGGTTATTTCTAGCGGGGGTGTAGACAGTGAGAATTTCTTTGAGTGCGTGTGGTGCAGTTTGATTGAAGAAGCTGAAACACATAGTGGCTAGCTTATACTCTAATCTCTGAGCGACGGGGAGCCAATGCAGTGCACGAAGGAGTTTGGATGTGGGAGTTCTCTTGGGACTTCTAAAAACTAATCTAACAGCAGGCTAATGGGTAGTAACAGTACATCCATCCACCCCCATCCAGCAGAAAATAGTCGTGGTTAACATTGCAACAACAACCAAAATGGAAGGATCGGTAGGTCGGCCTGAAGTTTTATTTGGTTATAGATGAGGCCAGACTGAACATAAACAAAACTTTCACTGAAAACGCTTTTTTCCCACCGAGTGGAATTCCTGAATGCTCATAGGACAGGGAAGATGGGATAGCACTCAGTTTGTTGTTTACCGCCTTTTTCGTTTTCATTTCTTATTCTTTTTTGCATAGCCTACACAGGCTCCCCATGTGGGTTGGGGTGAGACAGTAAGACGCGAAAAGCTTTGCTTAGGAAATGCCGACTTGACTGCTCTTCTTCTAAGCTGCCGTGCGTTTCTCAGGACGAGCAGCTTGCAAGCAGTGGCCGGTATCAACATGTGTCAACATTTTAGAGCTTATAATCAACTGATGCGCATGTTGACACTGGTCTATGCATGCAGGCGGCTCGCCTCAATGCAACTCGGCACAGCTCCAATTGTGCTGTCTTCCTAGTTGCCTGCTTCCTCATTCGGCGGGTTGGTGCAGACTTACAGAATTTGTTGAGTAACTTTGAAAGCAGGAGTCAGTCAATGAAGTTCCAAATTAATAACTGATTTATTCTATCATTAGGTGATAGTCCGCAACTGTTCAGATTTATCAAATCTCCAAGCACAAACAAAGGAGTAAACAGACGAACAGGTTGATGAAGAACATCGATCAGATTCCAAAGACAGTTGAATAGTTCAAGTTTCAGAAGATTGTTGGTTTCATGTAGGAATACAAAATTATGAGGCGAACATTTCTTTCAGCTATAGTAGCGGTGAGGATTTCTGAGTTTCTTGACTTGGCTAGTGCTCTCTCAACTGAATCCGTGACTACTGTAAAAATAGACAGAACATATTAAACCCTTAGGCTAGTTGCTATCTGGTTTAAGAATCAATTTGGAATTTGACAAATGAGCCTGGTCAAAACAGCTGCAGTTACAAATTAGCTTACAAACCAAGAAAAGCGTTGACCGAAAGAAACAATTTGAACAGATTTGAAAACAATTTTGATAACAATAAACAGATTTAGACTGAACTCGTTTCACACGAAAAACACGACAGAGTGTAAACGATACTCAAAAATGTATACAGCAATATTTACCAATAGTGGCCGCTCAGGAAGAACAACCTTTGAAGACAGCAGCAAGCACAGACAGAAGGTAGTCCATGAATCACAGATCTGACATCTAAATTAGCTATTGAACGTAGAAAATTAGAGTTTGCAAGAACTCTTAGAAATTATAATTTATTTCCCTTACTGCACACTGAGGCCTAACTACTCTAAGAAATGAACCGCTTTCCCCTTGCCTGTGGACAAACACTTCAGTCTCTCGAGTCAAATCAGACTGGCCGAGAAAGACAATTTTTAGTGACGATGACGTCAAAGATTATAGGTTACACTATAATATTTGATGACGTAATGAAGAAAGTGACCTCAAGAATAGACCAAGAAACCAAGAACTGAGATCTGTTTGTCAGATTTGTGCTGCAACAGTGTGCAACACAACATGACGGACCTACAGCGACGCACAGAGGCTGAGCTTACACTCACTCCGAAATTCCGAACCCACGAGAGCGGCCTCAAAAAAGGACATGAGACTCTTGAGTCACTGCCGATGAAGCTGTCCCCGCACGCACTTTTAGTGCTGACCCTGCTGTGGCCGCTCCCTCTCTGTGCCGTCTGTGCAAAACTCCCTTTCACTGAACTTTCCTCAATAAATAAATAGCGTGAACGGACAGAAAGAAACAAAGGAAGGAAAGTTATGCAATTATGCATACGACACTCAACCTTTAAAGAAACCTTTCCTCCTTTCTTTCCTGCCACTAGCACAGGGGCAGGAACACCAATGATTTTTCAAAGACTGATTGGCTCTAAACTCCATCCATCCATCCTACGAAGGCAGATAGGCCGAAGAGAACTACTTACGGCTGGAGTTCCATAAAACCTCAGTCATTCATTCTCGTTCTGCTTGCAGCAACGCTCCGAGGTGATAGCCACCTACGCCCTGTGCGGCTTCTCCAACTTTGGCTCCATGGGCATTCTGCTGGGAGGCCTGGTGACGCTGGCTCCCTCCAGGAAGACGGACATGGCAGGCTTAGTTCTACGTGCCATGATTGCCGGCAACATCGCCTGCTTCTGCACCGCCTGCATCGCTGGTGAGCATTTTCTCTCTCTGCCGGTCAGATGCTTTCCATCATTTGATATTTACATAACAATATATCACGAGAGTAACATATGGCCGGAGCCAGTCGATACCTACCTCATAAGCTGGAGCCCCTGGCTGCTGGGCTTTCGGAACCTGCTCCAGTAGGTCAGCCGCGGGCAGCCAGCCTCAAGCAGCCAAAGAGGCTACTGGGGGTATGGGGACAGGTTCAAATTAAGCTACAACAACCATGACTTTAAATCGCCCTGAAGGGTGGAGCCCAACCCTACCACAACAACAATCGGGTCACCAGATAGTAAATATTAAAATTAGGATGCTGTTTTAAAATATCATCATCTGTAGGTTGATTATGAGAATAGACCCACGGCGCCTTCCTATGCCATTCGTTGAAGGTGGTCAATGGCCTACACGGGTTGAAAGGCCGTAAAACTGTTCTTATTTACTTGATTTGGGAAGGAAGCACACAAAAGTTTTAACCGTCCTCTTGCATGACAAAGCTCTTATTAATAAAACTACAGATAAGGCTGGGGAAATTGAACCATGTCTTGTCATACTTTCTCTCTTTTGCAGGTCTTTTCTTCGATTCTTCCATCGAGAATGCATTGAAGCAATGACCTCACAGATCCAAATCTTCAACGTCATACGTATCTTCAGGCAGGATGTGGCATTGGATGCCAAATTGAAGACGCACTCCAGCCTTAAGTCCCTCCTGGCTCCCCACAGTGTGCTCAAAGCCTCAAAAAGTCTTACCCAAGGCGGGATCGAACTATAGACCCTTGGCCTGATAGGCTTTTTGAGTCTTTGCAGCTCCCTGAATTATTGTGATGTCCTTGATTTCCAAGTCCTCGGTTGATGAGGGAAGGGACTTGTGTGAGAGGCAAACCAGTCGCAAGTCGTCCCCTTTTGTGATTTGTCTCCAGCACTAGAGGTGAAGTCTTACAATATTCATGAACAAAATGAAAAAGGGTTCAGTTAGGATTATGATTTAAAGGTTGTTGAAAAGTCTGCCAGAAAATTTTCCAATCTGGAAGATCGTGATAAGGCGAGACGTTTTTAAAAATAAACATACACATTTATTTTTGGTGTTAACGAAAAAAAAAATCCCCAAGGAGAGCAACTTTTCATGTTCTTTCCATTGTTGTGAAAAAACAAACCAATCCGGTCACCACTTTATTTTCTTTTCTATCCGTCCATTCTGAAAAATGTATATGCATTGTGCTGTCCCGATTTCTGACAAGTCCTTACAGTGAGCTCGTTTTAAATAACTAAATAACGCAGAGCGGAAAACAGTGGAGCAGTAATCGCTACTACACAACACAGCCACTATACAGCTGGAGTCTCCAGCTAGATACTGCCCCTGAAGAGTGTCTAAAAAGTAGACACTGTCCCGAAAGGTGCAGACTGAAAGGTGGAGTCAGGAAATCGGCAAACCCAACTAGCTTACTGCAGCGTCATATTCCAAAGAAAGGAGATACATCATACTATTGAGCAACTGAAATCGGATATCCAAGAAGAAATCGTTCAGGGAAGGGAAGCAAACACTGCTGAATGGGATATTTCGGTACCATCATTCTGACTTGATAGTTCCTTTTCATCTGATGCTAAAGTACAAAGTACCATTTCTTTCACTTCAGAAATCAAGGAACCACCCAGTGACTGTTATTTTCAATCAATGGATACGAGCTGAGAGTGTTCATAATGATCGTTTCCCACTTTTTAAAATGAATGTTTTAGGGAGCATTGTTTATGCATCGGTATTGTTGTTTTTGTACAGTGTATGTGTTGACTAAACAGATACTTAAGTGTACCTTACTGCCCGAGACAGCAGTTTTCATCAGCCTGTAGGAAAATTTCTGTTTCGTGTGGAATGGTACATCGTGAGATTGAAACAAACACAAGCAACTAAACGTGAGCGTCCTAGTGGAAAGGAGATTTAAGTCCTAAATTAGAGGTGTTATATTGTTTGCGTTAGCTTTAAATCAAAATCGGAGAAAACACTTTCCAAATATTGTATATATAATCATTACCTTAATTTTGTGGGACTACCTCTAAAAGTTACTTTCCTGCTGGGATAATTGCACATCTGCAAATCGTTTCGAAATGAATATTCTTAACGAACATTGCAAACTATAGTACGGATACCGAACTTTCAGAAAAAGACACACACACCTACCCCCCACCCCCACCCCCCTCCAAAAAAAAGTTAGCTTATCCCTCGCAAACACTTTTAGGGTTTAAGGCGTCTTTTCACTCGGACGCTCCAAAATAGTGTACATTTCCAGTGATCTGAAAGATAGTGTACTTCATTACGTCATATGAACAGAATGTACCCTGATGTTATTTTGCACTGTTGTTTACACAGGTTTTTGTGCATAATTATCGGAGATGTACCATTTGAAACGAGGACAAATCTATGTAAACTCGATGAAGAACAAGACAATGATAGGGCAGTGTGTTCATGTGATATGGGATCATAAAGAGTGATTTTTAAGGTTTGTCATGTCTGTCATTGGCAAAGTTTGACTCGTTTCATATGGACACATGAAAAATGTAGAATGCTTCTGCAACAAAAATGGAAAGGAACATTCAAACATTCCAAAATAATGGTTGAAATATGGGTGCCAGATGTAGGCCTACCAACAATTCTGTGCAACTTTTTCTTTCAGCCATTACTATTCGGTACGAACATTTTCATTCTTGACAAACTATACAGGATGTTGTAACCATGTTTCAAATTTGAAAGATTGTATAAACTGAAAGGATTAGTTTACAGTCTAAATGTTTGTCTCGTCACGACTAATCAGACACGAAACCCTTTCTCAACAAAAACAAGATATATTTGTAGGAAAAAGTGACCGTGTTTTGATGTTTTACGATTTTGTGTACATCCTTGATTTTTAGTGTCAAAAGTGATTGATGGAATTTGTCTCGGATTACCCATTTTATCTGTATAGCATTGTGGTCTAATATGCATTTTTATGCTAATGCATTTTTGAAAATGTCTACAACACGATGGCAGTTCAAGTCTATGTGCTCAAAATAATCAGAAATGGCATATTGTTTTAGATAGAGTATTTGCCTTATGGAGCCCTAGCGAGTGTAATTTTTCGCATGTTTTTCGCTGGCTTTGTAAGAAATGCTGCCAATATTAGCCAACTCTTTAATTGTTGCCCATCGCTTATGCATTTTTTTTGGTGTGCGACTGTAATATTCTGGCGAAACGTCTTTTCATGAAAAGGTGTTTGAGGCAAATCACGGAATATTCAACGCTTACATCGCAGCATTTGAGAAACCAGTTGTTTGCTAAATTTGCATTTAATTGCTTTCATCCGTACGCTTAATGCAACGTTTTCAACTGTGAGGCGTTTCATGTCGTCTGCGCGGCTACAAAAGTAATGGGGTTGTGAAGTTCAGGTAGAGGCCCCAACACTATCCCTCAAGTTAGATGGGTACTCGTCCGTCAATCCCGTCGACAGCGTATGTTGTGGAGGGGTTTGTTCTTAAAATGCTCACCTTGTCTACAGACACTGGGAAGATTTGGGCATACATTGCTTTTTGTTGACGGGGTTTAGTACCAATTCGTTGATTGAGAGAAAAAAGGTAGTGAAGGGGGGAGGGGAAGACTTAGGGATTGCGAACTTTACTCCCATTGCATCTCCCTCCCCAGCGGGTACTTGTGAAAATAATTTGATGGTGTGATCATCTGGCTACTCGCTGGGTAAGAGTGCAATTGAGCATCTATCAATGGGTGAACAGTCGCAATATACGGTTGAGCATCGATCAATATAACAAGTACCTTTAACTATGGCGTAATAGCCCATGCGCTAGACGATTTGAAATGCCTCAATTTACTTTCTGTCAAATTTGACATTAGCAACTTCTGTCAAGTTTTATTTGGGTAATTTCTGCATTGAAGAGGTGTATTTACGTATGGTGTTGAGAACGAACTGCCGATAGTTTTGCATTTTTGTGATCAAATCAGGATTTTCATTTGAAGCATTCCACTATTTCTGTGCTCTCTTTCGAGTTAGTGTTGTGAACATTTTGATGTACATTTTTCATTTTAAAACGAGGGACCAAATATATTTTTTGCAACAATATCCGTACACTTGTTTCCATTTTTATACTGCCATTTTCATTACAGTGCCAACGAGTTCGAATTTTCTGTCTCTCTTCCCCTCCCCGTACGCGGTTTGTAAGAACAAATTACGTGTGTGTTTCTGTAGTCAAGCATGTGTCCACCTCCGTCTTCCCCTCCGCACGTGTGTGTGATTGGGTCAATCCCCCTCCCCCCTTCCTCATCTGTGTGTGCGTGTGCATGGCTCCATCCCCCTCTTCCCTTCCGTGTGTGTGTGTGTGTGTGTGCGCGCGCGGCTCCATCCCCCTTTTCCCTTCCCTGTGTGTGCGCGTGGCTCCATCCCCCTCTTCCCTTCCGTGTGCGTGTGCGGCTCCATCCCCCTCTTCCCTGTGTGTGTGTGCGCGCGCATGCATGGGACCTTCTCTCTCTTCCCCACCCTGGGCTTGTGGGTTCGTGTGTGTGCCTGCATGCGCGCATGGGTCCGTATCCCCTCTTTCCTGTGGGTTGGGGGTAAGAATTGACCCACTGCGTCTCCCTACGCGATTCGTAAGAGGCGAATAACTAGGGATACCGTGACTTGATTAGCGTTAGTGGATGGATGGATGGTGTTTTACGGCCTATCAGCCTTTGAAGGCTATATAAGGCCACTAATCACGACAATCACTAGAGCAGTATAGAGTTAACGCAAATCAAGTCACGGTGTCCCTAGTTATTCGCCTCTTACGAATCGCGTAGGGAGACGCGGTGGGTCATTTCTTATCCCGAACCCACAGGGGGTAGGGAAGAGGAAGATTGAGCCATGCACACAGGGGAAGGAAGAGGAGGATTGTGATATTCGGTAAGAGGGAAGTTTGACGGGATGGATGGATGGATGGAGTTTTACGGCCTATCAGCCTTTGTAGGCTATACAAGGCCAAGCAAGAAAATCACTAGAAGAGTTCCAAGTGCAATTCAAGTCACGATATCACTAGTTATTCGCCTCTTTCTAATCGCGTGGGGAGACTCGGTGGGTCAATTCTTTCCCCGAACCCACAGGGGGACGTTTGACGGGTTTATTGTTGCCTCGATTCCCTTGAGTCGTCTGCTTGATGTGCCAGGATAGACTGTCACATATGATATTCCTACACATCCCCTTTTTTGAATTATGTCAATTAGAGTTCTTTAGCACAGTTCTTGGCAATTTGATCATAAATGAGCTGATGAAATAGAATTAAGGATTAGGGGAAGTCATGTGCAGATATTATGCTTTACGCGAGGTTTCTTTACGAGTCTGCCTGATCTGGTGTGCAGCTGGTCAGGGTTGCCTGGGTTCCTCGCTGGTGTGGGACAGGTTGTATGGACCTGTAGTGTCAGGTGTCCTGGTAGGGATGGTGACTAGATGGGATTTATTCCTTCGGATGGTAACCTGTTCGGTCCTGACAACAAATGATCGTTGGTTGTGTTGTTTTGCCACTTTTCCCTGTCTTTGATGTAGACACTATCCCCTATACTGAGATGTGGTGCTTCTCTGGCTGCATGACGTTTGTTGAAGTTTCTTCGTTGGTTTTCCTTGATGGTAGCTTCTCTCTTCGGATGGTACCCTGTTCAGTCCTGACAACGAATGATCGTTGGTTGTGGTGTTTTGCCACTTTTCCCTGTCTTTGATGTAGACACTATCCCCTATACTGAGATGTGGTGCTTCTCTGGCTGCATGACGTTTGTTGAAGTTTCTTCGTTGGTTTTCCTTGATGGTAGCTTCTCTCTCTCGGAGCAGGGTTGATGGAAGGGTAGACAGCTTGGTTTGGAGTTTTCTACTCTTGAGCAGCTCACTTGGGGAGAGTCTATTCTGTAGTGGTGTTGCTCTGTATAGAAGAGCGATGTGGGGGTCAGTGGATTTCTTCAGCAGGTTCTTCACTGTCTGGACTGCTCTCAGCCTCTCCGTTGCTTTGGGGGTAAAGCCAAACTCGGTTACAAAGTTTTGGAACTCGGTGCTGGCAAATTGAAGTCCGTTGTCTGGGATGCCATGGACTGCGAAGATGCTCTTCACTTGGGCACTGAGGTGGGAACTTGTAAACCTTTTAAGGCGACGGAGGTCAACCCATCGGGAGTAATAATCCACAGCAAGGAGGAACTTTTTCCCATTGAAGTCGAAGAGATCCATTCCGATTCTTGACCAGGGACGTTCAGGGAAGGATGAAGGAAGCAGAGGTTCTGCTTGTGTTGGTCGGTGCTTGGCGCAGGTCTGGCAGGCATTGACCATGGACGCTATCTGTTCCAAAAGGCGAGGCCACCAGATGGATGATGCAGCCAAGGCACGGCACTTCGTGATTCCCAGGTGTCCTTCATGGAGATGGTTCAGGGTGTCAAGATGAAGATCTGTTGAAGGATGAATGAGTGCGGGGTGATTTGATCTTTTCCAGGGACATGGCATATTGTAGCACAGTACTTCATGAGGAGAAGGCGGAATCGTTGGATGCGAGGAGGCATATTGTGGTGGTCCGTGGTGCTTAGGAGAGGTACCAATGGTTTGTGGTCTGTCTCAATGCCAAGGATATAGTCGTTCAGTCTCTCGCAGGCCCATGTCACGGCGAGTGCTTCCTTTTCGATGGCCGCATAGATGGTTTCAGCATTTGAGGGAGCGGGATATGAAGCAGACTGGCCGTCGCGAGCCGTCTTATTCCTGGTAGAGAACTGTCCCAAGTCCTGTGTTTGACGGGTTTGAAGTCAGGAGCGAAGTCTGAGAGTCCTTTGTCAGCGAGTCCCAGTTTATTGCCTCGTTCTCGATGCAATGAAGGAGGGGTTGATTCCCTTGAGTCGTCTGCTTGATGTCCTAGGATGGACAGTCTACACACA
The DNA here is from genome assembly GCA_034096865.1 of Theodoxus fluviatilis. NCBI lineage: Eukaryota > Metazoa > Mollusca > Gastropoda > Cycloneritida > Neritidae > Theodoxus > Theodoxus fluviatilis. The sequence goes on along the minus strand of JAWQFJ010000691.1, from coordinate 51,376 downwards.
CACACAGAGGGAAGGGAAGAGGGGGATGAAGCCATACACACACACACAGAAGGGAAGAGGGGGATGGAGCCATGCACATACACTGTAATGGGGAAATAGGTTTTCGGAATTATCTCACCTGACTTGATTTTTGCTGGTACGTTGAGGTTGAGGTTGGTAGTCCAACGACTGTATAGAGATTGAAGTAGAGGGTCGACGGGAGTTGAGTTGTGGTGAGTAGAACTGATCGTGAGTTGGTTGTGAGAAGATAGCGATATAGGAGAGCGCAAGAAGACAGTAGGCGAACCGATCTCTATCTCTGAGAAGAGAGGAGAGATCGGTCCCCACACAGCAGAGAAGCAGACGAAGAAAAGAAGCAGAGGCCTACTAAGATTGGGTTAGTTAGGATGTGTTTGAGCCATATACAGATGTAATTTGTTTTCCTTTTCTACCCCTGTTAGAGTATTTATGTTGAACCGGGACCAGTTTTTATTTCGTTTTTGTGAATCCTCGTAACACACGGGAAGAGGAGCTATGCACACACACACACACAGGGAAGGGAAGAGGGGGATGGAGCCATGCATGCGCGCGCACGCATGCGGGGTCGGGAAGAGGGGGTTGGACCCATGCATGCATGCTCCACCTGTGGGTTCGGGGTAAGAATTGACCCACCGCGATTCGTAAGATGCAAATGACTAGGGACACCGTGACTCGATTAGCGCGCTATTTACTCCAAACTGGTGCTTAATGGCCTTATATAGGCTGATGGGCCGTAAAACACCATCAGTCCAATCCATGCGCACACACGCACACAAGGGAAGAGGAGGATGGAGCTATGCTCGACCCAGTCCGTAGTCCACCAGAACGTGCCACATGGTGAGCCGGCACTCTGGAGGAGGAGGGAGATGGACCCTCTAAATTAGCGCAACTTTCGTCATCTGCGGAAGTTACTACAGAGCTAAAAACATTGCAATTTCTGAATCGAGATCCGGCGGAGATAGTGAGCATGCTTTAGTGTTGGACGATGTGCGAGGCGCAGTGCCGTGGTTCTATCCCTGGGGCGGGAAAAACTCTGGGTTTATTTAAATAGACATTGATAAACGAATACACACAAACTTTCATTCATCTATTCACGTAGGCATGTATGTACATACATATTAAAATTTAAAGCAAGCAGACACCCAAGAAGACATAGAAACTAAGACAAGTCGAATGACAGTTTATTTCAAATGAAACGGTTCAAGTGAAGATACGTTCACCTCATTAAGTATGCTTACAGATATAACATTTTAAGGTGGCAACCTCGGTCAGATTTAGGGTCAAAGTTCTTTTTTATGTCAACAAAGTGCATTATTCTTGTAGGAAACATGTTAATTTCAATTTCTGTTTGGATTTTAACATTTTCCTTATAAGTTTTAGAGGTGAGAAAAATCGCCACTTTCAGTCACTTAAAACGCCATATCTGTAAAACTATTCAAGCTACAAATGTGAAATTTTGCGCGTGCACAGAAGATTACATACATGTGTATAGCATGGAGCTTAATTGGGGCTATGAGATTAGGGATGCCAAAACTATGTGTCTAATTGGGATAAATTCATCCAAATTTGCAGATATTGGGGTCGGGATATGACATTGTTGCAACCTTTATCTTGCTTCATGCCACAGATAACCATATTTTCTTTGCTCAGGACAAACTAAAAAGTTGTAGGTGCCATGGCATTGAAGATACGGTACCCGGACTACTAACCGCATTTGTTAATAATAATAATAATACAGATTACTTGTACGCACATACCTTTCACAATAGGCAAGCTCATGGCGTTTACAATGAAAAGTCCACACTCATACAAAGCATTCCAACACTCGCACACTGTACAGTTGAAATAAAAGACGAGTTAAATACAATACAATTAAATAACATAGCAGGCAATAAACAAAACACGAAACATAAAAGAGGCGCCTTGTGAAGCACCTCACTGCTCGTCAGGAAAGACTGACCGGAACAGGTGTGTCTTAAGGGAGGTTTTGAACTGGGACATGGAATCAGAGTGACGGACAGGGAAAGGTAGGCTATTCCACGTTACAGGGTCGATGTAAGAAAAAGCTCGCTGTCCTTGGGTTTTCTTTTTGCGACGGGGGACATTTAACGTTTTGGTGTCTGCAGCTGAACGGTTATTTCTAGCGGGGGTGTAGACAATGAGAATGTCTTTGAGTGCGTGTGGTGCAGTTTGATTGAAGAAGTTGAAACACATAGTGGCTAGCTTATACTCTATCCTCTGAGCGACGGGGAGCCAATGCAGTGCACGAAGGAGTTTGGATGTGGGAGTTCTCTTGGGACATCTAAAAACTAATCTAACAGCAGTGTTTTGGACTGTTTGTAGTTTGTTTAGCAGAGTGTCAGGAATGCCGGCAAGAAGAGAATTTCCATAACCAAGACGGGACAGAACAAGGGAAGTGACAAGGGTTTGAGTGGCCTGTTGTGAAAGATAGCGACGAATAGTGCTAATTTTCCTTAACTCGTCGTAAGCTAACTGGCAAACTTTGTTCACAAGAACTCGCATAGAAAGATCATCATCGAACATGACACCAACGTTTCTAACAGACTTTGAGAATTCTATCTCATTCTGACCTATGGTTAGTTTCAGGGCCTGATCGAATTCGCCTCTACCGCCAACCAGGAAAGCTTCGGTCTTTGAATCATTAAGTTTGAGTTTGTTCTGGGTCATCCACTGTTTCACATCAGAAATACAAAGTACACTTGCAGAGAGAAGAGGTTGGATTTGACTGGGATGAGTGGAGTTGTAGAGTTGCGTGTCATTGGCAAATTTACTGTGAGAGAATGAATGACCGTCAATTACGTTGGGAAGTGGTTGGGTGTACAGTAGAAACAGCAGAGGACCCAGAACCGAGCCCTGAGGGACTCCGTATTTTAGCGGGGCAGGATCAGAAGCAATACCCTGGATCAAAACAGTCTGCCCACGTTCTGCGATATATGATTTCAGGAAGGAGAGTGCTGTGTTGTCAATGCCAAAACATGTCTTAGACGGGAGAGAAGAATTTCATGATCTATTGTGTCAAACGCAGCACTCAAATCTAACAACGTGAGAAGGGAAACTTTGCAATCATCAGATGCGACAAGGAGGTCGTTTAGAACACGGAGCAGAGCTGTTTCGGTGGAATGGTGAGCACGGTACGCGGACTGAAAACGAGCCAAATGATCATACTTGGACACGTGCTCTAACAACTGCTGCAAAGCTAATTTCTCTAACAGTTTTGAAAGAAGGAAAGGTTGGAGACTGGCCTGTAATTGCTAAGCTTGTTTGGATCCAGGTCTTGCTTTTTCAGAAGTGGTTTGACTAAAGATTGTTTGAAAACACTGAGGAAGGTGCCAGACTGGAAGCAATCAGTGATCATCTGTGTCAGAACAGGCAGAACGTCATCAATGCACTCAAGTAAGAGGGATGTGGGAACAGGGTCAAGGTCACAGGAGGTAGGGGTCATACTACGGATGGTCTTAAGGACCACACTAGCCTCAACCGAGCAGAACTGAAGGAGGGGAGTACCACTGAAGGATACTGGGTCTTCGCTAGCACCTGTACCAGCAGACATGTCAATGTTGCTTCGTATGTCAGACACCTTGGACACAAAGAAGTCACAAAACTTCTGAGGTAGTGATGATAGTGGGGAGGAAGGGAGGGCGGCACAACGGGTTTTGTTCATGAGTGTGTTTGTGATGGAAAACAACTGCCTACAAGTGGTAGACGCAACTATCTTTGCGTTGAAATACACAGTCTTAGCCTTATCTACGAGACGATTGATCTGGTGTTTGAAGGAGCTGAACATTTTTTTGTGAACGGCTAACCCAAAACGCAGCCACTGTTGCTTAGCTTGACGCTTTTTCTGCTTCAAAGCTCGGAGTTCGGAAGCGACGAAGCTATACCACGGAGTGGAGCGACGCTGAGGGACCTTGCACTGCTTTGATGGGACATGACTATCAAGAACAGAGCGGAGATGGTCATACAACTGATCAGCGGATGGCGTGGACGACGCAGCAGCCAGAGCAGCGACATCATACCTGAAGACAGTCAAATCAATCGCACGGAGGTTTCGAACGCTGCGATACTCCGGTCCCCGCACCGGCCGCCGCACATCCAAGTCACACAACACAGCAAAATGATTGGAAGTCAAATTGTGAGAAACATGGCATGAACGAAAAAAAGTGTCATCAGGACGATAGAGTACCCAGTTAATGATGTGACCAGACCTGTGGGTGGGCTCTGAAACAGCTTGTTCCAAACCAAAAGTGGATAAGATGTCCACCATGCGCACAGTACTGTAACTATCTGGCTTGTCATAATGAAAGTTAAAGTCACCAACAATGACAACATTCCCTTGAAGGGTGGCTAACATATCACTAAATTCAGCATAGAACAGAGTATCCTTCAACTTGTTTGCTTTGGTGGGGGGTGACCGATACACAGAAGAAATGCACACTAACTGGAGTGTTCAGAGTCAACTGGATGACCTCAAAACTGTCATGGGCGAAAGAGAAGGAAGTACCGACCACAACTGAAAAATGTTCTCTTACAAGCACTGCCACACACCCCGCCCTCGTTGCACAAGGAAGAGACTTGAGACAGTAACCTGCAGGAGTTAAGTCCTCACGTTTCGATTCGTCACCGTGAGTCTTAAGCCATGTCTCAGTCAGAAACATAATAACATGTTCATCACGGATAAACTCCACAATGTCATTGCGCTTGGATTTGTTCCCAACAGATTGTGCGTTAAAGACACACACAGACAGGCGGTCCCGTGGCGATGACTTGATGTCGACAAGGTTGGCAGGCTGCCGCCCACGAGGAGTGCCCGACGCAAAGCCAGACACCCCAGAAGAAGTGAGGACAACCGGCGTTCCACTGCAGACTGTAGAGTTGAGGGAGACGTCTGCGAAAGGAAGAGGTGCAGACTCAGTGTCCAAGGCGCTGAACACTGGGCTGAGGGGCACCGGCCCCACCGCTGAGGAAGGTGATGATGCACTGCCAGAGGCGATGACGTCACTCGATGGAGTAGCAATCCCCTCGTCAGCAGATGGCGGCCAGCAGTCAGCACGTACAGTATCCGGGGTCCTGACAGGAATGCCAGGACCAAGCACAAGCACTGGAATCTTTCTCCTGCCCTGGATCTCCTGGCTTTCACACGTCGCCTGATGCCAAGTTCAAGCAAAGTGGCATCAAGTGTAGGGTCAAATGGATGCACTTTTCCACGTAGACTCAGCAACGTGTCTCTGGTGTACTGGGGAGTAGATGCGCCCTGAAGGGTCGGGGTCAGTACAGATGTACTCAGCTGGTCAGTGGAGGGGCACAGTGGGTCAGGAGAGGAATTGTTGTTGATGTAGTGCTCACAGGAGAACAGTGGCACTGGGTCAGGAGGCCAGTTAATTGAGCTGTTGAAGTAGTACTCACAAAAGCAGCTGTTGTTGACAACACAACATGGATGGTGGCTGAGAAGCAGTTCAGGTGAAACCCGATTGACTTGCTGAAGAAGTGACAGTTGAACCACACACTTGAAGATTGTGAAAAAGTCCAAGTAAAACAGAAACCAAAACCTATACCACAATGACGGCGGCATCTTCACACACACGTAGGTACCAGAAACACAAAAAACAGTAAAGTGGTATCCAAAACATTCAGCTTTTTCTCCAGAGCAGCTCAAGACAACGCTTGCTAGGCGCGTGAGCACAACTCCTTCCATTTGTTCTATTATTGCGTAAAACTTAAAAGAAAGTTTTGTTTGTTTTCACTCAAATCATTGTGACTATATTTTACTAATATTCAACCTTTCAAACATTTGGCTGCCAAAGTTCATTAACGGAAGATTCATATTTGTTGGTCATCAGTTACTGACTTAAAAATTGATATACAAATATGATCGCGGTTGCCAGTTGGTGCTGTAAAAGTGTTTAAACTAAATCTAAAATGCTGACAGTAAAACCCCATGACCAGTCTAAAGGTGCTTTGTTGTTAAAACATGATGGAAACCCTAAATCCCTCACTAAAAATATGATTTCCATCTGGAAACCTTTGCGATGTAGAACGTTTTATGTAAATCCGTCTAAAACACCGACATTGAAATTATATTACCAATATATACGTAGGTGCTTTGCTGATAAATAGACCATGACGAAAACAGTGTACTCCCTCACTAGAAATATGACTTTCATCTAGAAACCTCCACGATGAAGAACCTTTTTATGTAAAGCAATGTAAAAAACGAACAGTAAAACTCCATTATCTGTCTATATGTGCTTTGCTGATAAAACGGATCATGACGAAAACTAACTGCTTCACTAGAAATGTAATTTCCAAATGGAACCCTACACATTGTAGAACCTTCTGTGTAAAGCAATTTAAAAGACTAACAGTACAACTCCAGTGCCAGTCAAATAGGTGCATTGCTGGTACAACGGATCGTGGTAAAAACCCTATCTGCTTCAGTAGAAGTGTGATTTTCATCTGCAGATGTTGAGTTAGAACCTTCCAGAGCAAGTGCGGAAGTAAGCGGTGAAGAGTATTTAATTACACATTAACAGTTGTTACTACGCATTCGTGATAATTGCTAAGCCACTAGATATCAATAAATAGCATACGCGCCGATTGGCCTAAATTCGTTTCGCCTAATCAATCAAATTTAGGCGTAACCGCCGCCACTGCACCTAGCGTCAATTTTGCTCGTTTCGCCTAATGTTGCGTTTCGCCTAATGTTTTATTACTCTCGAATATCGACGCTACATGTTGTGACATCTTTCTTTGTGTGTTTGTTAATATGTCATTCAATTACTGTGTATATTCCTGTGTGCATGCGATTTTATATGTTATTAATGTTACAAATAAAGTAGCACATTGCAAATTAAAACGTGTTGGGATTTGATTGTGTGTGTTGCAAGGTCACACTCTCCCTTAGGTGAAACTTGATTTTAGGCGAAACGACCCCATATGACAACATGTAGGCTAACCGAATTCAAGCGAACTGAAATTAGGCGAAACGAATTTAGGCCAATCGTGGTGCATCGAATAAATACAGCAACCTCAGAGCTTATTTTATTTTTTGGACAACCTAAAAGCAGCATATATATATATATATATATATATATATATATATATATATATATATATATATTAAAGTCCTGAGGAACCAAGGCCACTATACTCCCAGTGCTGCTGCATTTGGAACCACAATATTTGCAGGCTGTGGATCATCATCATTATCTTCATCATCTGGAAAATCAGGATTGCCTTGGTAATACACATTGTGAATGACACAGGTAGCGAGAATGAGCTGGTTGATTTCCTGCATGTCCACAATTTCGATACTATGACGAAGAACTGGAAATCTCTTCTTCAACAACCCAAAACACCTTTCAATCATCTGACGTTTGGTGCTGTGCACTTGATTGTACAAGAGTTGTGCTGGTGTCAAATGACCAGTGTTGCGGTAGGGTGTCAAGAGCCAGGCTGACAAATGGTAGGCAGCATCACCCAGCAGATGATATCTTCCTTGTTGATATTTCAAATATCCACTGTCCCACAATGTGCACGATCTCAGGGCGCGGGCATCATGCATTCGGCCTGGGTTGCCAACGCTGACATAGGTGAGTCTGAGGTCCTCGCGACACACAGCCTGAACATTGACAGAAAAGTATTTTTTCCGGTTGTAGTAAGAGTCTGGGTTGTGGGTATGAGGCCTCCATATTGGGATGTGTGTTCCGTCCAGGAATCCGATGATTCCGGGGAAGTTGTTGCCTGTGCTTTGAATTGCCTGCGCGATGTCATCCATCTCATTTGGTAATGGCCAGGTGACATGTTGGGGTAGCATGGTATCCAAAATAGAAGAGACAACTTGTCGCCTTGCCTTGATGAAGGATGATTCGGACACGTTAACTGTGCCACTTCAACCACGGTAGACTTGGAACCTGCATACCTGCAACAAATAATGTGGATCATAGTGTTAATTTAAATGATATGGATTGTGCTTGGAATTAAACCATGGGTCAAATATTGTCAATGTAAAGGGAAAACTCCATAGTCCATTACGTGTACTGCAAATCACCAAAACACATTTTTGGGGTGGTCATGTGTCGGTTCAGGCGGAAGGCGCGTGTTTCTGTTTACAGCATGTGTAAAGAGGATGTGTACATGTACAGAATCTCTAGTTTGAGTAGAAACTTGCGGTCATTTTCAGGTTGCCAGCCAGGCCAATGGTACTAAATCGAGTTCGCCACACACCATTTTAGGGGCCGTTGGCGAGCATTAAATCTCAGCGCTGCTCTGTGTTTGTACTTTTGTATAATCTGGAATCATGAACATTTTCCCCTAACTAGAACGACCTCAGACAATGCTGCTCTTAAAGGTAAAATTTCAATAGAGCCAAAAGTAATATTTGTGTGTTCAGGTAATGAGACAGTCACAAATCTTACCTTAGAAACATCCCTATCTTTTTTCTGCTGTGATGGCTTCTTGTCCACCGATGTGATTGTTCGTGTCATTCACCTGAAGTGTGTCCAACATATACTGGAACACTGAACGTGGAACCCGAAACGTGCGGCTGAAATGTGCCTGGCTCATCCGTGGTGCCACACCCTCCATGTAATTTTCAACTTTTCGATGACTCTCTCGAACACTGCAAATGGAAAAAAACCCACAAAAAACAGTTGAACTAGTAGTTGTAGGTGGGCATAACTACCATTAGCATCTTTGGAAAACAATTATTTAACTAAAATCTTGTGATTTGAGGTAATTTTTCTCAGAAACTGCCTACATACATCAAAATACACGAGCCAGAGCTGTTACCTTGGATTAACACCATGCTAGTATTAAATGACATTTGAACCAACCTTATCATGAAGCTGTTCTCATTCTAGATACTATCATACAGATACCCCTGATGAATCATGATCATGCCATTTAGGTATCACTGCACCAAAGATCCTATATACACTAAGATGACCCACTCCGATACTTTGAGCGAGGTTTCTTTGAGTGTTACCTCCCCCAATGGGAATGCTACTTCTGAGCGCTGTGTTGACAACATTGCATGTGTGCGTGCGTGTGGTGTGTGAAAGGAATGAAGTTTGGTGTAAATTATAATGTTCAAGGTATGTATAGGTCTTCTGGATGTTTGTTGAAACCATGCATGTTTATATTATTACTTTTTTGCGTTCAGACGGTACATTTCTGTATATGTAGCAGGGCTCTCTCTCTCTCTCTCTCTCTCTCTCTCTCTCTCTCTCTCTCTCTCTCTCTCTCTCATTCCACCCTCATCTGTTTACCATTGTCTTCCTGTCTGGACCTGACCCTAACTTATGTCTCTCGGCATCGTTGCTTTCTCACACGCTGTCGTGGCTCCACTGTACCGCTGGGCCAAGTACGGTTATTTTTTTCCCGACACTGTTGACCCCATCTGCCCACTCTAATAGACGGAGGGAGAGAGAATGCCAGAACCCAATAATAGAGACGATAATACAGACGACAGTCTAGGGATGGAGAGGGAGAGTGGCGATGCATGCAATGGGAGAGAGACGACAACGATCCCGTCTTAGGAACACCATGTGTGATGTGACATGAAAACGGCGAGTCAGGTTTGACGATGTTAAGCCCAGCACCCCATGGAGAACCGCGGAGTATAATTTCTTTTGCCATTAAGCACGAAAATCACTAGAATAAACGCAAATCAGGTCGTGATGTCCCCATTTATTCGCCTTTTACGAATCGCGTTGGGAGAGGCGATGAACGAGTACTTACCCCAACCACAGGGGGACAAACAATTGATGTAACTGTGAGAAGTGGACGAAGGTCAACAGATCATAGCGCAATAAATCGTGAGGTAAATGTTCACTTACCGGTTCTGTAGACTCGTTTCTTTAGCTACTTCCGATTCGCCAACGAATCTTTTGAGAGTCGAACACGAATTCATGCACTACTGACTAAGGCGCACAAGACTTATTTGTTCTGGGTCGGCTGAGCGATTGTTCACGTTCGTTTCTGCAATGAACGAGATCTTCCCGTGAACACGAGGCATGAAAGGCACAAAGTGAGGCGAATTCATCGTCCACCATTGTTTTCAAACGTCGTCTGTTCTGTTAGCAGTCGTTAATGACGGCATTTCCTCAGAGCTGGAATCTCTCAGAGAATCTGGACGAATCTTTTGCTTGTCATGAACAGCACTGAAAAATGAAGACGTATCAAGTATACCTACGGGCAAATGCTCCTACATATCGCTTCAGCTTGACGTCACCTGTCACGTGTGCTGCATACAATTGGATGAACCAACAACAAGGTAGCCTAATGTGTGCTAATGGACAGGGCAGCTTTCTCGAGAGTTTCGTGCACTCCTTGCAAACACGTGCGTAGTCAGTCCATTTCATTGTTCCCACTGAGAAAGGCATTACTTCGTGAAGTCATTAAGCAATCGTCTTTAGAAAGTAGGTAAAAGATAGACCCCCGGATTCCAGAAGACAAAACAAAAACTGATAAAGATCACTGGGAGGTGTTGGAATCACTGGCTTAGTATAGAAACAAACGTTTTGGGCGTAGCCCTTCTTCTGTTTGTTTTCATACTAAACCAGTGATTCTAACTCTCCCAGCGATCTTTGTGAGCATTTTTTGTTTCATCTTTAGAAAGTATTCGGGAAAATTTGTTTAACAGTGATCCAAAATGATCATGGCCTGTATCCAGAACGGCGATTTATCTTTTTAACAATCGATTTATCCCCTAACACCGGCCGTGCGTTCAAGACGACCTACCGGTAGCCGACCGGTAGCCGAGCAACCAATGTGCACTCTTGAACGACTCGTTATGACCGAACGGTAGCCAAGATGGCTTCCGCGATGCCTTCTCATCGTCGCGGATTGCGCTTCTCAACCAAATGAGTAAACCAGCAGCTGCAGACTGCTCGTTCCTTGTGGAAGCTGATGAAATACGTTAAGCTGTAGCTGTGCATGAATGCTCGGCATCGCTCGAATAGAAATTTATGTCAAAACGACAGTGCTAACTTGGTGTAAGCAAGAATATTTCGATGCTCACTTCAAGGGAGATTACACAACAAACAAAGGGCTAATGTAAGATATAAGAGTTGCTTCCCTTAAAATTGTTTCGCTATCTGTCGTGGAAATGTTTGCTAACATCTTGCCCGGTAATTATTTCAGAGCAGTTATTCTTTTAAAAAAGAAAAGTACAATATCAGCCTAACTTCTTGTAACGTCTCGCATAGGCTGGGTAATAATCACAGGTCGAAATGCGTGCCACAGCGCATATTTGTGATGACGACTTTCTTCCTTTCCCCGAAGGCAGCCATTTTGGCTATACAGGCGCAACAGCGTTCCGGCGCGGTACGTACCGGTCGATACCGGTAGCCGTACCAAGTCGTTCAAGAGACGAACGGTATCAACCGGTACGTACCGGTAGGCCTCTTGAACAGGCCCCTGCGGGTTATCTTGATCGGTTAGATAAGGTACGCTCGTCAGAGGATCCTAGGTTGCGCTTTGCTATATATACTGGTTTCCAGCCAAGGGAGAGCGGAACAGACAGTTGGAATTGTCTGAGTTAAGAGATAAATCGGGAATAAAATAAGTCGCCGTTCTGGATACGGGCCCAGGGTTTTACAAAATAGCTTTCAACTTTTGTTAGAATATCTGGTGTCACACAGGTGGTGCTTAGTCAAATTGATATAAAACGGAATAGCTTCTGGGAAAGGCTTGCAGAAACGGGCCACACTAGTGGACTCGTCCGAGGAGAGGGGTGTGCGAAAAACAACCAAGGTGGCGGGCCACACAAGTTAGCGGGCCAAAGCATCCGATTGGCAAGCGATCTTGGTCGTTTAATCTGCAGTGAATCCATTGTGATTCACACACACACACACACACACACACACACACACACACACTCACACACCACACACACACACACACACACACACACACACACACACACACACACACACACTGACAAAAGAATGTGAAGATATTTATAATAAAAACATAAAAGCGCAGCCAATCAGATGCTTTGGCCCGCTAGCTTGTGTGGGCCGCCACCTTGGCTGTCTTCGCACACCCCTTTTCTCGGACGAGTCCACTAGTGTGACCCGTCTCTGGAAGCCTTTCCAGTTTGGGTCCACTTTCAATAAACTCTTAATAGCGACATGCAAAATATCATAAACGGTATTTGGAGTCAAGAATGGGAGCTGGTTTTTCGGCTCTATGTTAACTATTTATTACACTTTCAACTATTTGTTCCTTTAGTTGGTCATCACGCACGGACAGAAAAAAGTGAACCAATGAATGAATGAACGAACAAACTACAAAGGCATAAATGAATGAATGAATGATTGTTACGGCCTGTCACGTCAGGGTACGAGTAACGAACAACGACGACTACGTTGCCCAGGTCATGAGTCCGAATGGAGGACGAGCGTATACTTAAAAGGCCTCCTATATGGAGAACTTGCAGATGGACATACAGTATATGTATAGAGGCCAACCTCTAATATACAAGGCAGTGGTCCTCACTTCACTGCTCTATGGTTGCGAGACATGGACCCTGTATGACAAGCACATCAAGCGCCTTGAACAATTCCACATGCGCGCCCTGCGGTCAATCATGCGGATAAGCTGGCAGGACCGCGTCACCAACCAGGAGGTCCTTCATAGAGCCGGCTCCATAAGCATCGAAGCCAAAATCCTCAATGCCCAGCTTCGATGGTCCGGGCATGTCATCTGCATGCAGGAGTCCAGAATCCCCCGGCAGTTCTTCTATGGCGAGTTGGCACCGGGAAGTCGGAACCAAGGAGGCCCAAGGAAAAGGTTCAAGGACAACCTCAAGGCGAACCTCAAATGGGCAAACCTCCAAACACGGCACCTTGAGGCCACTGTTGCCGACAGAACCCTCTGGCGTGCCACCACCCGAAAAGCTGCAAGAGCTTTTGAAGATGGCCGCCGTTGTCGCCTTGAAGCTGCGCGAGCAAGGCGACACAGAGCTGCTTCAACCACTGTCCAGACCGGTGTTCCTTGCTCCACCTGCAGCCGCCTGTGTGCCTCGGAGTTTGGACTTCGGAGCCATATGCGCATCCATAGATGACGGCACACAGCGCGTCGTCTTCCTCGACACCCGAGAGACAACCAAGAAGAAGAAGACCGGTTGTCCCCCGCTGCGCTACAACAATGTGTGCATATTTGCACACGTGATCTCAAGGCACTGGAGACCGGGCATGGACACCTGGGGCGCGTTTCTTAGGCAAGGAATCTCGAGAGAAATTCGAGGGCTAGGCGTTGCCTTTAGCGTCTCGTTCCCAAGGAGGCACTCGCTGCGAAGGAGGATGGCCGAGGTATCTCCGGAGGTACCTCCCCGAGTCTCGCTGCAGAGGCCCGGATGAACCAAAATGGCAGAGACCGTGCCGATTGGGTTGCCGCTCATAGACATTGGTGCTTGTGATTCAGTTGAACCCGGGTTGTTTTCTTTTCTGTGAAAAAGTACCCGTGCCATTCGAGATGTCACCATAGTATGTTCTATCAAGTTAAAAACTGGTGTGGTGTCTGTATCGTCAGTTATTTCGTCTATCGGCAACCTCTTCACCGACTGTTGCGCCAGGACGCAGCCTTGGTCTCTTAAACTTCCACCTTGCCAATTGATGATTGGCCGTTTCATAGACTTTGTTCGATGCTTGCCTCGCTCTCGGCTTGCCCTCGAGGAGGGAACCTAGCGTAGGCAAAGAGTCCCTGGAAGGTGGCTACTCTGGACAGATGCGCCATGAGACAATGGTGCGGAGAGGTCTATTCCAGTTTGAGAGGATGGATGGATGGATAGTGTTTTACTGCCTATCAGCCTTTGTAGGATATGTAAGGCCATTTAGCACGAAAATCACTAGAACAGTTTAGAGTAAACGCTAATCAAGTCACGGTGTCCCTAGTCATTCGCCTCTTACGAATCGCGTAGGGAGACGCGGTGGGTCAATTCTTACCCCGAACCCACAGAGGGACAGTTTGAGAGGAACCTGAGGGAGCAGACAGATGCCAGGCACGTTCGTGCAAGGCTAAGCACAAGACAGACAGTTCTGCGTCAACCTTCATAAGCAGACGCTGTGGCTTGGACTGCCACTCCCGCATTGGTCTCCACAGTGACAGCAGACGCTGTGATCGGGATGGGACCGATCACCCAGCAGCATCCATCCATGGTCCTCTGGAACTGATGGCCGCCAATCAGGATTGTTAAAACAAGTTATGTCTCGATTTTCCAAGTTCACTTTTACTAATAGCTTAGAGAGAAGGGTGCATTGGGTCAATTTTTACCTCCAACCCTAAAGGGGTGTTTCATAAAGATCAAGGTCACCGCGTCCCTGGTCAATCCCCCAGTGGCACGCAAGTGCTGCTTGGTGGTCAAAAGCCAGCCACAAGAGCAAGAGCGAGAGCGAGCGCGAGAAAGCGCGAGAGAGGGAGAGAGAGAGAGAGAGAGAGAGAGAGAGAGAGAGAGAGAGAGAGAGAGAGAGAGAGAGAGAGGAGGGGTGGTGGTGGTGGTGGAACAAACTCAACATTCAGACGTTTTACCAAGTGACGTGCATTTATTGTACAGGTCTGCACCAATTTTTAAGTACAAGTTATTACGCAAATGAGGCACCGAGTCTGAACACACGGATTATTTACATGGTTCAGTGAAGATTGGAACCTAATCAAATAACTGAACAAGAAACTAGGGAACAAATGTCATCAGTATCATACGTAAACACTAAAATGATTTTATGTTCTCTTTGAAATAAAGTACTTCCAATTTGATTAAACCGCGACTACGGGTGAAAATGATATAAAAGCATGCACCTGTACACAACGTTTGTCTAAAAATTTCAAAGAATGAGCTGGAGACAAGATGTCTATTTCGAGAATAAAAACAGACCGACACAACCCTCTTCAAACCCCACCCCCCTTTTTTAAAGCTTCGATTTTCATATTCTGTGACTTCAATGGCAACAGGTACTTCTACTGCTACTGATGTTACTACTTCTGCTGCTTCTACTGCTGCTACCACTAATGCTGCCACCACTGCTACCGCTGCTACTACTGCCATTACCACTACCAATACTACTACAACAACTACTACTACTGCTACTTGTACAATTACTACTGCAACTACTACTACCACCACCGCTACTGCCGCTACTACTACTACCACCCCCACCTCCGCTGTTGCCGCTACTACTTCTACTACTACTGCTGCTGCTACTACTTTTCATATACACCGTGTTGAAAAGTAAACAAGGCCTTTGTAACGAGGCCGCTGACGCAGAGTCCCCCCCCCCCAACACTCTCATGCATTTTGCTACTCCAGATACAGACCTAGAGGACCCAACAACTCATTCATTTACAACCTTTCCTGTCTCCCCCCCCCCCCCGCCCCCCCAACACTCCCATGCATTTTGCTACTCCAGATACAGACCTAGAGGACCCAACAACTTACAACCTTTCCTGTCTCCCCCCCCCCCCCCCCCCCCCCGCCCCCCCAACACTCCCATGCATTTTGCTACTCCAGATACAGACCTAGAGGACTCAACAACTCATTCATTTACAACCTTTCCTGTGGAGGCTAGCTTGCTAGTGACTGTGGAGGCTAGCTTGCTAGTGACTGTGGAGGCTAGCTTGCTAGTGACTGTGAAGGCTAGCTTGCTAGTGACTGTGAAGGCTAGCTTGCTAGTGACTGTGAAGGCTAGCTTGCTAGTGACTGTGAAGGCTAGCTTGCTAGTGACTGTGGAGGCTAGCTTGCTAGTGACTGTGGAGGCTAGCTTGCTAGTGACTGTGGAGGCTAGCTTGCTAGTGACTGTGGAGGCTAGCTTGCTAGTGACTGTGGAGGCTAGCTTGCTAGTGACTGTGAAGGCTAGCTTGCTAGTGACTGTGAAGGCTAGCTTGCTAGTGACTGTGAAGGCTAGCTTGCTAGTGACTGTGGAGGCTAGCTTGCTAGTGACTGTGGAGGCTAGCTTGCTAGTGACTGTGAAGGCTAGCTTGATAGTGACTGTGGAGGCTAGCTTGCTAGTGACTGTGAAGGCTAGCTTGCTAGTGACTGTGGAGGCTAGCTTGCTAGTGACTGTGAAGGCTAGCTTGCTAGTGACTGTGAAGGCTAGCTTGCTAGTCATTGTCACTGCCTCTCTACGCTTGCATTTCATAAATGAACATAACAAACCATAGTTGAAAACTAGCAAATTAATTAAAGGCAACTTTTTCACCAGAGTATTTCGCAAAGGAAAGTACTTTCAAGAGGACACTAACACGGAATATTTAGGACCCGTTACAAATGCTACCAGCATGTAAATCATCAGTCCAAAGGTTACAGTGTGAGAATGAATGAAATGAATGAATGAATGAATGAATGAATGAATGAATGAATGAGATGGATAGATAGCTTCACGGTCTATCAGGCCATGTAGGCTATGCAAGAACACTGATCACGACCACTCTAAGAGCTGATTAGTTTCAATTTCCCTAGTTAAACACCTTTTATGAAACGCCTAAGGAGATACGATGGGTGTATTCCTACCCCCGACTCACAGGAGGACCAAAGGTAACATTTCGAGCAAATACCTATAATCCTGGACACATTTGCCTGGGAATCTTTTCGACCAACAAAGTGCCCAGGAGTCTTCATGTGCCACTGTGCACACAAAGCTTCGTCTTGATGTTCGACGACTTCTCTCAAGGGCAGGTTATATTTGGCTTGAAGCGTGTCCTGAACTAAATGATGGATGTTGTATCTCATCCTGTCGTCTCCCTCCGCATGGGGATAGCGTTGTGCCCATCTGAGCAACTGATGCAGAAGAGCCTTGCGGAACACGACGAAGTGCTGGGACACAATGTGCTGCAAACTTTCAGGTGGTTTCACGAGAGACATGGCATGGCATGTCGCACCGTCAGCTCTCGAATTTCCCAAACTCGACTTTTGTTCTCATTGTCCCTCAGAATAATAAAGATCTCACACAAAATGTCTAAGAAAGAATTCTTTTTGTCAGTCCATCTTCCACTCTCGTCCTGTTCGACAGCGGTTCCCAGAAGACTCAAGTGAACATTTCCGTCGTTCTGAAGGCGTGGGCTGAACGTGGCAGTTCCACCCCCAGTATTGAGGAACTTGACGAGGGGAGGGACCTCTGGATACTGAGGAGGGCAGTAGATGTCCGAGAAGAAAAGTCCTCGACTGTAGGGTGTTCCAGCAGGTCCCGAAATCAAACACCGAAGCACGTCCACCCGCTCTCTGTCTCGCACCAGGAACTTGGTGCTGTCCAGATCATTAGGAAATAGGGAGGGAAACTCGCTGAATTCCCTTTCCAGAGTTTCCCTCGTCTCCTGGGACGTTCCACTGTAGTCCTCGAGGACATTTCTGAAGCTGTGTGTGTGAAGGAGATCGGCGTTGTTGAGTTGAAGGTCGGCAAATGTAGTCTGAACAGAGGTCAAAAGGGCATCCTCGTCCACAGCAGTTTCATCACTTTCCGACAAAGAGAAGCTAGTTTGTACATATTGCAACCTTGTCGAACGCAACAAGTCAAGATGCTTGATCATGTTTTTGAGCTGCTTCTTTCGACTGGATCCAACTCTCTCTTGATGAACAACTTCGCACGCACAAGGTTCTGAATCTCGATGCCTTCCAGGTCTTTGAGTTCCACCATGATATCATTCTTCACGTCGGTTGTTTGACAGAAAACGTTCAAGAAACATTTAATAGATAGAGCAATGAACTTTCGAAGGATATTACAGCAATATCTCGGTGATGTAAAATAACAGAAGACGTTCACTATCCAGCGAAAGGCAGAGGCTGCTTGCCGAGAAGGAAAATCTTGGAAAGATGAATAATAGGATGTCAGTTTATTAAGTAAAATCAAATGTGTTCCGAGACCACAAAGGTACATTTTCCCATTGGGGGTGAGTATTCGCTCCTCTTTTTCCGTCGGAGAATATTCTCCCTCTGCTGATGTGTCTGTACAAGCCAGTTTGTTCTGGAAAATGGAGACATCACTGGAGATGAATGAATCAATGAGGCAGATCACTGTTTCGAAGACTGCTTCAAGGAAGTCACAGTTTTGTATATATTCTACACAGTTTGCATCATCAAGTTCACGCAGAAAGAGAACAGCAAAATCGCTTCGGGATAGTTGGATTTTGAAAACCCCTCTTTGACTGGGATACCTGAACATCGTGGACAAGTTGATGTAGCAAAGGGCGAGAACTGGAAGCAATGGTTTCTGAGTAGGGACAACTTCACACTCAAATCGCCCATCAATAGCATTGACTAAAGCGAAGACCAGGTGAGCTGTTACCCTTGGATTGCGATTTGTGGTTTGCATGTAAAGATTGTAAATCTCAATAAATCGACCCAAAGTAGTCGGCTCCACGTCTGGCTTTTGTCGACGGCTGGCGCAGTAATCCGCGTACCACGAAGCCATGTTGCAGATACACTCATTTGGAAACAAGGTAGCTTCTTCGCCGACTCGGGTCAGGAGGAAGGAGTGCAAAATGTCTAACTGCAACTCGACAAAGTTTCGCACAGAATCGCACACAGCTTGTCCCCAGACCGCCTCGTTGTACCAGGCCAACATTGCCTCCATAGTTTCTGGATCGTTCGTTGTTCTGCTGCCAGGATGGGCACATGCCTCTAAAAAGCACTGCATTCTCTCGATAGCTGGTAGCAAACAGACGCTGATGGCTCGCTGGCAAAGGATGAAAAGTGTGAGTTCCCAATTCCAAGATGTCGAGTCTTCAGGTTTTTCTCCTGCGACGTCCGTGCCGAGAAAATCTTTTCCAAACAGATTCAGGCGTTTGAGACAGGAGAAGTAAGAGCGCGCGTCGAACGGTGTCTCCAGTTTGATGCGTTTGTCCCGCAAAATCCACAGAAGGATTTGGCAAAAGTTCAGCATGTAACCATCGCAGCAAGCTTCCTCGTACTCCTTTGATAGAGGGTTTGCAAGAGTACAACGAATCTTGTTCTTCTCGAGGACACTTACCATCCAGTCTATAGCAACCTGACGCTTGTCATTCATCAGCATCTTCACCAGTAGATCACCCAGGACGGGAATGACGTTATTACTGCCCTCGGAAATGATTGGATGATTGTCACGTATATTGCACCCGGGAAACGTTTGCATCAGGATCTCCATCATTCATTCTTTTGAAGGGTCATAGTTTCCAGATTGATTTGAGGGATTGGACTCAGTGCCAGCAGAAGTCCTAACCCCGTGGTCTGGAAAAAGTTGCCTTGTTTGGTTTCCGAGCCATGTTTGCTTTCGAAGTGCTCCACTTCACGTTGTAGCAATGACGCCCATGTATCGCAACCGATCTCATAATTGAACGTTTTTCGCAGAAACCGAGTGATGCGGCAAAGTGTCGAGTCTGTCGAGATCAACAGACACGTAATGTTCTCTGCATTTTTTCTGCAGCATCATGAACAGTAATTCACAGGGTAGACGGTCTATATACATTATGACATAATGAGCACACCGCTCCATTTTCTCAAAGCTTCGTCTCTCATCGCGAGCGTCGGGGAAAAGACAGGAAATAAGAGCGTAGACACTTCCGAGTGCACGGAGTTTGGCATTGCTGGGGACGCATTCTTCATTTTGTAACTCCTTATGGACGGCCTCTGAAATGGATTGCGCGGCGAGTGCTTCAAGCTCTTTGCTTGCTCTGTTTACCAAGTCGTCGTTGAAATCACGGATGCTGGACTCGGGGTACGATAAGATGTCGAGCAAGGCCGTCACGATTCCTTCACAGGAGATATTTCTTTTTCGAGCAGTCCATAATAACCTACATTTCCCTTGCAATTCCATGTCGTTAAGGCCATCTGCATACGGAAGTGTAGGCGGTTCCTTGAGAGCGAAATCCTCTTGCAAATACATCGACAGCTTTTCTAGTGAAGAGGTTTGCTTGTCTTGCACGGGTGGCGATGATTCCTCTGAAGTGACAGTTTTCTCCATTTTGACTGTTTCAGCAAATCTCATAAACTCTCTTCTTACCTCATTAAAGCAGTGCTATTAGCTTTCGCTCCTTTCTGAGGCGGTTATCTAGGGAAGACCTTTTTTCTGAACACTTATTGAGTGCAGAGGTGCGGACACATCCAATCTTTGGCCATTGCCAGCGAGCACTGGTGAGGTGTCGTGAGTGAAATGCGAACTTGCGCGAA
>JAWQFJ010000691.1:21203-26203 GCA_034096865.1 Theodoxus fluviatilis | reverse complement strand
ACGTCGCCTTCTTCGGCCAGAAAAACCTGTTTGGTCCAGAAACTGCGGTCCTGAATGACAATACGTGGATGACTCTCAAGGTTGCAGCCGATTATCCTGCATCTCTCCTTAAATTCTTTGTTGCTTTCTGACCGTCCATTCGAACACCTCCACTGTAAGCGCCCCGATGGCATGACTTGGTTGTCCTAGTTATGGTTGCCTGCATCAGTCAAGGAGAGCTCTTCGCTCCAGAGACTGTAGTTCCTGGATGAAAATACATCGATGCCATTTAATACTGCAGTCCATTCCCCTGTATATCTCCTGTATTCTTTGATCAACATGCTTCCTGACTATCCACACAAACGCCTTCACTTTAAACAATCCAATGGCATGACCCACATATCATTTGTTTATGCCTGTTTAGGTCAAAGAGAATTCTGTCTGTCCAGAGTCTAGTTCCTGGATGAAACTACGTAGATGCCACTCATTACTGCAGTCTTTTAACCTTTTCCACATTAAACGTTGCCTGCTTAGGTTAGTAAAACTTCTGCTTGATTCAGCGACTGTAGTTCCTGGGTGAACATTTCCAGACGCCACTCAAGACTGCAACCCGTTCCCCTGCATTGTTTCGCCCATTCAGCACACTGCTGCAGCAGAGTATTCCGAAACACTCCAAAATACTGGCGGGTGATGTCTTCCAATCCAGCAGGCGGTCTCTTCAACGGCTCTAGCAAAGCTTGAAGTAGGGTCAGCTCCCTTATCTCCCAAACTCTTCTCTGGTCCTCTTCGTCAACCAGTATGGTCGTCAAAATCTCATGCAGAACATTCAGAAGGGAGTAATTATTTCTATCGTTCATGCCATTAACATTCGATCCGAAATCTGTTGCACGAAATGTCAAATCAACGCTCCCGTCCCTCTTCAGGCGCGGGCTGAACTTTGCAGTGCCGTACCCGGTGTTGAGGAACTTGACGAGGGGAGGGACCTTTGGATAGTGAGGGGGGCAGAATATGTCGAAGATAAACAGACCTCGACTGTAGGGTGTTCCTACAGGTCCCGAAACTACACATCGAAGCACATTCACCAGCACTGTGTCTCGCACTAAGAAGGTGATGCGGTCTCGGTCTTGAGGGAACATTTTGAGAAACTCCACGAGTTGCAATTCCAGGTTGTCCTTCGTATGCCGAGACGTGGAACCAAAATCTTTGAGTACATCTCGGAAACTATGCGATGCAACAAGACTGGCACTGCTGACTTGATGTTTGGAAATTATACTTCCTAGCAGGGCATCCTCGTCCACTCCAGTTTGTTCGCACTGTAGTAACGGAAAATTATTTTTCATCATTTCTAACCCTCTCAAACGTTGATAGTTTAGCAGATCGATCATGGCATCAAGCTGTCCAATCTTGTCTTCGTCCAGATCCATGGCACTGACCACCTTGGAATACACCAGGTTCTCAATCTTAAGGTCTGGCATGTCCATTAGTAAAGCCACGAGGTCATCCTTGCTGCTGGATGACTGCTCTGTGACGTTCAGAATGATGCCTACAAGTGCAACAGTCAACGTGGGAAGGATGTTGCCACAGTGTCTCTGAGCATCCGGGCCACAAAGAGTATTTACCATCCAGAAAATGGTGAATGCCGTGCGATGCGACAAGGGATGGTTGGACATAAGGAGAGCGATGGTAGCATGAGATGACAGGCAATGGAGCAACAACAAGTGTGCTTTGATGGCAGACAGACATGTCTTTGCTTTGGGAGTGAGGTTTTGCATTTCTTTGTCCTCAGGAAGGAGTATACTTCGAAGCAGGTTACCTGCCCATTTTTGTTGTTTTCTTGGAATGTAGATGTCATCAAAAAAGAACAAGTCCGAGAGACAAATCAGAGTTTCCAGCATAGCTTCGAGGAAATTACGACAAATCCCACTCGACATGAAGTCCGTGACAAATCTCTCGGAGTCTGTCAGATCTTCAATGATTTGTAAAAGACTGCAAATATCGGACCTAGTTTGATAAGTCTGAAGATTGTTCTTTTCTGGCTGCCCGTATTCTGTGAACCTATTCACATAGCAATGCAAGAGCACTGGGAAAATCCGTTTCCACTCCTTTTTTAGGCACGAAATGGCAAAGTCTGCATGTTGCCTCTCACGAACAAACGTTGATGTCTTCATGATGAGATCAGAAGCAATGGCTGGTCTTTTGGGCAGAGATCTGCTTTGCAAATAATGAATACAAAGCACAATGCAAGGATTTAGAGAGATCTGAGGATTTGTGTTTTCAATCGTTTGGAAGTAGACACAGTAGTTCCTGCACCAGACCAACATGTGACGGATTATTTCCTCAACCTTTTCATCATCTGGAAGTGAAAATGAATCTTTTTCCAAATCTGGAGAACTATCATCTTCTGTGATTGACGACGAGTCGTACTGCTGAAGTGGAGAGGAGTAGCTTTCTTGCTGCTGAGAGAAGTTCGTTCCGTCAGCTGTTTGGAAAGAAAGGACACTGTCAAAACGGAGGAGAATATTTGAAAGCATGTTGTAAAGCTTCGCAATCTTTTGACACAGCGATACAGACCACACCGACTCTCTGTAAAGAAGGAACATAAGCTTCTCGGTTGTATCGCTTGACAAATTTTGGCCGAAATTGTAAGACCTTTGAACAAAGTGTTGGAATCTTGTCATGGCTGGAAGTACACATACGCGAACTGCGAGCTCACAGAGACCAAAGAGATTTGAGAACACGCCACATTCGCTGTCGGCGTCTCTTTCACAGAGATCCTTATAAATGTAATACTCAACATCTACTTGATCCTCTATTTCCTGCATGAAGCAAAACAGAAGTGCTTGGCAAAATGTCAGCATGTAAGCATCACAGCAGTTTAGTCCACAATCACCGACCGGGGTGATACGAATGTGGTTCCTCTCCAGGATAGTAAACGCCCAGTGAACAGCAGGCATCCGGAGGTGGCTATGTTCTGACATCAGGAGTTGCTTCAGCAAGGCACTGAAGACTTTGACGATGGTTCTCGTGCCTGAGGAGACAGTCTCGAGAGATTTGTTGAGGTCGGTTGAGCGGTACCTCACCAAAACTGTTTCCATTGCACCAAACATCTGCAGTGTCCTTGACTGAAAACCAACTAAGGGCACTGCATTTAGTGCCAGCAGGGAACCAAGCTCTGTGGTATGAAAGAACATGGCAGGTTTGTCTCTAGACTGCATCGTTTCGGTGTGGAGTAGCATGGCCCATGCTTCCCAGAAGATCGAGTAGTAGATTGTCTGCTGTAAGAACCGAGTATGGGGAAGGTCTTCGATAGCATCCAAGGCCACAGAGATGTATTTTTCGCGACATTTTCGCAGCAACTGCTTCAGAAGAAGAGTGCATATCCGGGGCTTGCAATCAAGCAGGACTAACAGACCAAAGGACTCCAATATATCTGGCCCTCACGCTCGTTTCTCAAGGATTCAAAGACACATGAAAACAAAGCATCACCGCTTTTTAAGTCGCAAACTTGGCCGTCATTTCTTGGCATTGGATAGTCAAAGCCTTCTGCTTCTGCGGCGATGTTTTGGATGACACGGTACACAATGAACGTCCTCAACGTCTCACTTGCGACCTCTACGAGTCTGTCACAGAAGTCACTGGCCACGAGCTCGGAATGCATTATGAGACGAACAAGTACCCGGACTTGATCTGAAGATGATAATCCAGAGGTGCGCTCCCTCAAGATGCTGGAAAGGGTTTGGTCAACGACTTTACTGTTTGAAAGCTCTTCCATCCGAGGCACAGGGATAACTTTTAGACAGGTATCCTCGACGTGAAAAGGCGTGCCACTTTGAAATGGATCTTCAGAAGTCTCATCTCTTGTGACATCACAGCAAATGACAGCTTTCAAGTAGCCAAGCAATTTTTCCCTTGATCTAGTGGGCTCTGCGTGCGGAAGTAGCGTGTTGTCACTGGAACCCTCGTCCGAAACCTCCAAACATCCACACATTCTACAAGAGGTCATGTCTTCCTCGGCTCTGATGACGATTGGTAAATGTAAGACGATCCAGTTTAGCAACGCTTGAAAAATGAAAGACGGTTTTACAACACTTCTCCAAAACGCCGATTGAATTCTCGATCAGTTCACTCGTTGCTTTTTGAGAGTAATTAATTTCACTTGTTCCAGCTCCGCAAAGGAAATAGCTCAAACCGCAGGAGCCGCACGTTCCATCCGTGCAGCACGAGGTTTCCGTGCAGAGTGTGTCTATTCGGCCACAACTTCAAAATGCTTCCAATTCAACCTTCAAGCCAATATTTTTTCTCTCAAAAGAAAGACATACGCTCTTTGAGAGCAATATGATCCATTTCCTATGAAACAGACCGTATATTGTGTTCTTTTCATAAACGCATTCTCGGGAGTGGAGGAGTGTGGGTGTGGAAATGGATGTGGGATGGGGGCATTGGTTGCGGTGATGGGGGGCATTGGGGGTGATGTTGGGGGGCATAGGGGGGTGTTGGGGTGGTTGGATGTTTGGGATAGGTTGGGGTTTAGGATTCAAGCACAGGTAGGTGGGGATGGGAAAGGTCGAGAGAGAATGGACTCCGATTTTGCTTGTTTTGCAGCTTCACATGGACAAAGGATGGATAGACTTCCGATAACGGGCCACACCAGTGGATTCATCCGAGGACAGAGGTGCGAGAAAGACAGCGAATGTAGCGGGCCACGCAAGCTGACGGGCCTCAGCATCTGATTGGCGTAAAAGGGGGGCCTTAAGTTCTGCCCCAAACCGATACCCCCGGTGGCGTTTGCTGCTTGGGGCCGCCCATGTCCGAGCTACTGGAGTAGGCCCCGAAAGCTCCACAGACATGGGTTTCAGCTGAGGAGGGGAGCATCGTGCGGTGGCTGCCGTATGTGTGTTTTGTTTAAATAGATGTACATCCGCACAAAAATACTCATTTATTTATCTAATAACGCCAATCAGATGCTGTTGCCCGTCTGTTTGCGTGGCCCGCCATCTTCACTGCCTTCCCTGCACCCCTCT
>JAWQFJ010000691.1:15000-21186 GCA_034096865.1 Theodoxus fluviatilis | reverse complement strand
GAACCTGCGAATAGCACCACCCCTAGGGACCAAACAAAAAGTGGTGCTATTCCGAGGTATGGTGCTATTTGGAGGTTCAACAATTATCATGGTCAAGGACACATTTCGAAGCACTCACATGAAAATGTGGATACATGTAGTACATGTACATGTATAGAAGAAGAAATGAGAAAATAAATAGAAAGGGACACAGAACAATTGTTAAAATCATTCATTATTTTATTTTATACACACTTCAGTGAAGTTACAAATAGTTTGGCAAAAAGACTATGGAGATCTGCATTAGATGGGTAAGAAAAAGTCACTGATGGTCTTCTGGGTGGCTTTGGATTTTTCCTTGATACGGATATCTTCCACAGAACTCTTCAGTTTCATGGCTTGTTCCACCACATCATTGTCCCCCTTCACAATGCCACACATCAGCGTTAAGAATGTCGAGGCTCGTCTTTCTTCTTTTGGTGTGTTTCTGGTAAGCTCGGCCACCATCTTCCCATAGCTGTTTTACCTCCTCTCGTTTCCTCTTGACCGATTGGATTTGGGTCATTCCGACATTATAGTGTTTGGCCACATCCTTCAATGTCATACCACTGTCTAATTTCTTCAACACCTCCATCCGCTGTTCCAGTGTGAGCACTTTTCTCTTTGCTGTAGCCATTTTGCCACTGTAAAATGTTCATGTTAATTTCTTGTGTGTGTTGTGAGGGGCTCTTAAGCAGGCGAGGTAGTCCAGTTCTCTTATAAGATAGTGAGGAACATTGTAGATCGTCTGTGTCTCTGAATTTGAAGAGGATAAGGCACTGCCAGACTTTGTTTACACATACATGTGGCAAGCGGGCGATTTCAACGCTAAATTGCAATGGCGTCGCAGCAGGACGATGAGGATTTTGTTAAAATCACTATGAAAGAAAGATCAGATGTCACTTTTATTGAGTCAAAGTGGTGCTATTTGCAGGTAAAAACCGCGGTTGGGACCGGAAGAGGGGTATCGCTAATCGCAATTGCGAGGTTTGGTGCTATTCAGAGGTAATTTTCTTAAGAAATCAATCCGTGCCGGCCGTGACCTAGTGCAATAGCGAGGTGTGGTGCTATTTAGAGGTTCGCTATTCGCAGGTTCCACTGTAAAAGATACCATCACAGCACTGAAACGCACAAAACACTTTTTCAAATGCAAATTACCAACAAAATCACACCAACACAAAAAGTCTTGTCTGACCTGTTCATTCAGTTCCTTCACTGTGTCTTCTTGTTCTCTGGCCTGCTTCAGCAGTTTCTCATTGTTCTCCTGAGCTTCCAGCATTGCCTGTGACTTGTCCTCCCCACTCCTCTGCACTTCCTTCAGCTGCAACCACACACCAGCATTTTCTATTGACACAAATGTTTAACTCAATGACGACGCACCGCATCATATGATGCGGTGAGGTGAGCAACGGTTGACGACGCACCGCATCAAATGATGCGGTGCGTATGTAAATTTCTTGTGCGTGTTGTAAGGGGCTCTTAACCAGTCGAGGTAGTCTAGTTCTCTTATAAGATAGTGAGGAACATTGTAGATCGTCTGTGTCTCTGAATTTGAAGAGGATAAGGCACTGCCAGACTTTGTTTACACATGTGGCAAGGGGCAATTTCAACGCTAAATCACAATGGCGTCGC
This sequence comes from Theodoxus fluviatilis, assembly GCA_034096865.1. NCBI lineage: Eukaryota > Metazoa > Mollusca > Gastropoda > Cycloneritida > Neritidae > Theodoxus > Theodoxus fluviatilis. The sequence continues at coordinate 19,536 of JAWQFJ010000691.1, read as the reverse complement.
GGCAGGACGATGAGGATGTTGTTGAAATCGCTATGAAAGAAGCATCAGATGAGAAGGACGATGTGATCCCTTTTTCCAAAGATGAAAAAGATGCAGTTTTAGAGGAGCAGATCATAGGTATAGTGCACGAACTGCTGACAGAAGAAGAGGAATTGGAAACTGATCCGTACACGCTGTCGGCTTAGAGTCGGCCTCACTCCAGTCGAACTAAATACAGGCACGCCAGACGGTACCCATCTTTGTTGCAATACTATATTCAAAATAAAATTAATGAGAGAATGACATTGATCTACAAGGATAGAGGAGACAAAGAGCGTTCTAATGATGGCAACAGTTTTTCCATTGCTTGATTAGTATTTTTTCAGCAATTTCTGTAAAAATGCCCAGAAACATGCGTCTCCAGTCAACACGAGCTAAAAATAGTGCCGACTTCAATGAGTTAAGTCACATTTGATAAAAATGTTCAAGACTTCTACAAACTGCAACAAGAATCATTTTTGTTTCATTATGATACATGGATGTGTATGTGATTTTTTTGTAGTATGAAAAAAAAAGAATACTGAAAATAGTTCAGCTATGTGGAATGCACTCACATGCACGCGCATATATACACACACACACTCGCACACATATACATGCACACTACTGTTCCTTATCTACATGTGCAAGACTTTTCATACACTTGACAGAGGACAACAGAAAACAGGGTTCGAAAAAAATAATGTGTAAAGAAAACAGTACAGAAAAGAGACACCTTTTATTAACTACTGTAACAGGAAACAAGTACGAATATCTCATTCAGTATTTTTCATGAAAATGACAGAGAAAAAAATCAGAGTGAAGAAGACATGTTGGTGACAAACTCAAAGACAGCAGTAAAGATGTAACATTCTACAACTCACTGATATTAAATACACAAGATCGTTCTCTAACCTAGATGACTAATGAGATATATGCACTTTGAATGTCCATGCAAGGGAAACAACTCTTGCAATGACTAATGCGCACCAAGAAACCAGAGTTACCTACCTTAGACCAATCCTCACTTTCAACTTAGCCCAAGGCAAATGGAGGCAAATAACAGTTACCAAATGAGTAGGTAAAAAAAGTGTGAGGTTCATAGACCCTTGAGACATGAGAAGCTAGGACATTAAAAACAACCACCTTCATCCATCACGTTTGCTTGCATCTACACCTTGACTCCACTCACCTGCTGCTCCAGCTTGCTCATCTCCGCCTTGTAGAACTGCTCCTTCTCCTCCACCACTGTCTGCTGTGCCTCCTGGTGACTGCTCTGCATGGCCTGCATCTCCTCCTGCAACACACAGCACTGATGTCAAGGTTGGAAGAGTTTCTACAATGCTCCTAGCTATGAACATCTCCTACATGAAATAAGTTCCAAAAATAGACAGCCATCACAAAACAAGATGATGTGTCATGGACAGTGACTCAACAAGTGCAACAAATGGCAGGAGCCATTCATCAGCTGGAGCTCCTGGCTGCTCTGGGCTTTCCACAGTTTTCTACAGTTTTCTACAGTTGTTCCACAAGGAGTGGCCCAAAGCAGTAAAAGAGGCTGCAAATTGTATCAGGATGGGTCAGGTCATTAGAGCACTCAAACCACCTTGGAAGATCTAGAGTCATTCAACAAAAAAACTGGTTGCCAAATCCCTAGAAATGTCTCATGTTTTGTTACCTGGGAACTTGGACTGCAATGGCAGCCAGGGATTGCTACAGAAAGACATATCTTGCTGATCAGCCAATCAGATACTTCTTACTTAACTGCTTTGGCAGGCATGCCTTGATTCATAGGTCCTACAAAAGAGTTCAAGGAAGCCAAACCAATTAAAATACACTGAAACTAGATACACAAAGAGCAAAAGCAATGAAGATCCATGGGAAGTGAACATAAGAAGTGCCAAGGCAATGAAACTAGATAAGAAGAGAACCTATGAAGTGTTAAGGCAAGAAAGATAACAGATCTCTCCACATTGCATAAGTTACTCAAAACCCTTTCTGGCTTTTAAGTTTTTATTAGGGACATGTTCGTCTCTCACAAAAAGACATCAAGTAATGAAGCTACAAGAGATCCAAGCAAAGGGACATACAGTGAAAAGAATGATAAAAAGTCAAGGCAAGGAAGATGCAAGAAAACAGAGCATACTGAGATTGAAGTTCTGGGAGACAAAAAGGAAATAAATAACAGAGAACCATGGTACAAGCAAACAGATCATATGAAGACTCAAGCACAGGGATGCGCTAGTGAATTGAGTGAGAAAAGCCAAGGCAAGGAAGATGCAAACAAACAGACCACATCAAGATACAAGTGAGGGGAGGCACACAGGAAATGAGAAAGGGAGAGCCAAGGCAAGGAAGATGCAAACAAACAGAGCATATCAAGATACAAGTGAGGGGAGGCACACAGGAAATGAGAAAGGGAGAGTCAAGGCAAGGAAGATGCAAACAAACAGACCACATCAAGATACAAGTGAGGGGAGGCACACAGGAAATGAGAAAGGGAGAGTCAAGGCAAGGAAGATGCAAACAAACAGAGCACATCAAGATACAAGTGAGGGGAGGCACACAGGAAATGAGAAAGGGAGAGTCAAGGCAAGGAAGATGCAAACAAACAGACCACATCAAGATACAAGTGAGGGGAGGCACACAGGAAATGAGAAAGGGAGAGTCAAGGCAAGGAAGATGCAAACAAACAGACCACATCAAGATACAAGTGATGGGAGGCACACAGGAAATGAGAAAGGGAGAGCCAAGGCAAGGAAGATGCAAACAAACAGAGCACATCAAGATACAAGTGAGGGGAGGCACACAGGAAATGAGAAAGGGAGTCAAGGCAAGGAAGATGCAAACAAACAGACCACATCAAGATACAAGTGAGGGGAGGCACACAGAAAATGAGAAAGGGAGAGCCAAGGCAAGGAAAATGCAAACAAACAGAGCACATCAAGATACAAGTGAGGGGAGGCACACAGGAAATGAGAAAGGGAGAGTCAAGGCAAGGAAGATGCAAACAAACAGACCACATCAAGATACAAGTGAGGGGAGGCACACAGGAAATGAGAAAGGGAGAGTCAAGGCAAGGAAGATGCAAACAAACAGGGCACATCAAGATACAAGTGAGGGGAGGCACACAGGAAATGAGAAAGGGAGAGCCAAGGCAAGGAAGATGCAAACAAACAGAGCATATCAAGATACAAGTGAGGGGAGGCCCACAGGAAATGAGAAAGGGAGTCAAGGCAAGGAAGATGCAAACAATCAGACCACATCAAGATACAAGTGAGGGGAGGCACACAGGAAATGAGAAAGGGGGAGTCAAGGCAAGGAAGATGCAAACAAACAGACCACATCAAGATACAAGTGAGGGGAGGCACACAGGAAATGAGAAAGGGAGAGTCAAGGCAAGGAAGATGCAAACAAACAGAGCACATCAAGATACAAGTGAGGGGAGGCACACAGGAAATGAGAAAGGAAATGAGAAAGGGAGAGTCAAGGCAAGGAAGATGCAAACACACAGAGCACATCAAGATACAAGTGAGGGAAGGCACACAGGAAATGAGAAAGGGAGAGTCAAGGCAAGGAAGATGCAAACAAACAGAGCATATCAAGATACAAGTGAGGAGAGGCACACAGGAAATGAGAAAGGGAGAGTCAAGGCAAGGAAGATGCAAACAAACAGAGCACATCAAGATACAAGTGAGGGGAGGCACACAGGAAATGAGAAAGGGAGAGTCAAGGCAAGGAAGATGCAAACAAACAGAGCACATCAAGATACAAGTGAGGGGAGGCACACAGGAAATGAGAAAGGGAGAGTCAAGGCAAGGAAGATGCAAACAAACAGAGCACATCAAGATACAAGTGAGGGGAGGCACACAGGAAATGAGAAAGGGAGAGCCAAGGCAAGGAAGATGCAAACAAACAGAGCATATCAAAATACAAGTGAGGGGAGGCACACAGGAAATGAGAAAGGAAATGAGAAAGGGAGAGTCAAGGCAAGGATGATGCAAACAAACAGAGCATATCAAGATACAAGTGAGGGGAGGCACACAGGAAATGAGAAAGGGAGAGTCAAGGCAAGGAAGATGCAAACAAACAGAGCACATCAAGATACAAGTGAGGGGAGGCACACAGGAAATGAGAAAGGGAGAGTCAAGGCAAGGAAGATGCAAACAAACAGACCACATCAAGATACAAGTGAGGGGAGGCACACAGGAAATGAGAAAGGGAGAGTCAAGGCAAGGAAGATGCAAACAAACAGACCACATCAAGATACAAGTGAGGGGAGGCACAGGAAATGAAAAAGGGAGAGTCAAGGCAAGGAAGATGCAAACAAACAGAGCACATCAAGATACAAGTGAGGGGAGGCACACAGGAAATGAGAAAGGGAGAGTCAAGGCAAGGAAGATGCAAACAAACAGAGCACATCAAGATACAAGTGAGGGGAGGCACACAGGAAATGAGAAAGGGAGAGTCAAGGCAAGGAAGATGCAAACAAACAGAGCACATCAAGATACAAGTGAG
>JAWQFJ010000691.1:0-7500 GCA_034096865.1 Theodoxus fluviatilis | reverse complement strand
GTGTAGTTTGTGGGAGCAAAAGTGAAGAAATGTGTAGTTTTGTAATAGAATGTGTAGAATTTCCGGGGTCGGCTCTCTATTGCGGCAAGGGGGGGGGGGGGGGGGGGGGGGGCTGCTATTGCGAGATTTTTTTTTTGGTCAAAAGTTCTTAAGGCCATTTTTATTCTTTTCTCCTAAAACGCCTAAAAAAAACATAATTTTTGTTACTTTTTTAACTTAGAAATTTTTCCTCTTTTTTTTCTATTGCGGGGGACCGCTATTGCGGGATTTTTGGGGTCAAAAGTTCTTAAGGCCATTTTGATTTTTTTTGTCCTAAAATGCATAAAAAAAACAAAAAATTTGTGTTACTTAAAAAGAAAATATTTTTTCGGGTTTTACCGATAGCGCTCAGCCTAGGCCGCACCCACTGACTTAGCCTGTCCGGGGAGTTTCACCTAAACCTGGACGCGTTACTTTTTGTCACGTTTGTGTCCAACATCAGCGTCGGGCCCTGGAGTTAGGGCGTAGGGACCACCCGTTGAGAGTCAAACGTGGGATTGGGTTAGAATATAAAGCTTCACCCTTTATTGATAAAAACCGAAAAAATGTCTAAGTTTATTTTTAAGTAACACAAATTTTATGTGTTTTTTTAAGGCGTTTTAGGACAAAAGAATCAAAATGGCCTTAAGAACTTTTGACCAAAAAATTCCCGCAATAGTGGCCTCTGCAATAGCGAACACATTCCGAATTTCTCGTCGCCCTATTACAAAAACATAAACAATGTTTGCTTCTTTTTACTACATGTAGTTCACATTTATTCGTTGCGTCATGAAGTTCATCAATCAAGATCATTGACAAACTTACAACACTCATATTTACAAGCATTTCTTCACTAACATGTGGAACAGTCCATCACAAGAGACAGTCGGTGTAGATACACAAAACGCCTTTAAAAATTAACTGGACAAAGTCTTTCAGAATAAAATGTACTCCACTGACTGGAGTCTAGAATAATCAAGAAATACTAGGTGTTAGGCAAATTATCAGAGAGTGAAACCAGATAACCTTTAACCAAGACTGATCAAAATTTTTAAAAAAGACGGCAATAGGCTGAAAGCCTACAATGCCTTTCTACTATAGTATACTAAGTAAACAACACACAAGGATTTAAGGGGGCACACGGCCTTTGCTACTTCGTAAAAAATAATCAAAAATCGAGTTGTGAGTTTAACACAGAAATGAAGTATGTAGTGTCTGCACAACACTTGAGCGCGATCGATTTGCTAACTGTAGATTCCTTTATTTATTAATTAATTATTTGAGAGAGGTACCCAATATCGAAATTTTGAAAAAGCACAACTTGGTTGTCAAAAACTGTCATTCAGAGTGCTTGGATACGAGGTCTTTCTCTCGGAAAAATGCCCGATGTTTGGTATTGCAGAAATGCCCAATCATGTAGCCTTCCGCTGAGCCTATTTCCGGCGCAGAGGAATATGATACAAATGAACTAGAGGCAAAAATCTGAACCCAGCACAAACCAATGAAAATCAGGGAAAGAGACGGCCGTTTCGTTCCTTGCCTCTCATTGGCCAGCTTGTTATGAGGTCAGCGCGTGATCACGGCTGAAGCTGAGCGAGGCTTGCCAACGCGACTACGGGATTACCCGTCTGTCAGCGTCGCCAACTTTCAGATTTTACTACTGTTACCCACAAACTTTCAGTGTACACAATAAAATGTCAAAAACAAGCAATTACGGGAGACGAAGGGAAAACTTCCTAGCGATTAAAATTCTGCGCAAAAACTCGTAAATCATTTACTTACCAAAGACAACCACTGAACAAGAAGGGCAAAGCCCATACGACTCACATGCTTGACCTTGACCTTTATATGACCTTGACCTTCAGGTGACCTTCAAGGTCAAGGTCAAACAACTAAACCTACCAATGACATCATACACAAAGAAATGCTTTACACATTTTTCCTACCTAAATACATGTGACCTTGACCCAAGGTCAAGGTCATCCAAGGTCATGCAACACAAAGCTGTTAATTCAAGACATAGGAAGCACAATGGTGCTTATTGGCACTTTCTACCATGAGATATAGTCACTTTTAGTGGTTCACTACCCCATTTTGGTCACATTTCATAAGGGTCAAAGTGACCTTGACCTTGATGATATGTGAACAAATGTGTCTCATGATGAAAGTATAACATGTGCCCCACATAATTATTAAGTTTGAAACAGTTATCTTCCATAGTTCAGGGTCAAGGTCACTTCAAAATATGTATACAATCCAACTTTGAAGAGCTCCTGTGACCTTGACCTTGAAGCAAGGTCAACCAAACTGGTATCAAAAGATAGGGCTTGCTTTGACCTATATACCACTTGTAGCTAAGGTCGCCATTCTCAATAACGTGGGAGAAAATTGGGAAAATGTGAAAAATGACTGTTTTTGAGACCACATTTATGGCTCCTGTGACCTTGACCTTGAAGCAAGGTCAAGTCACTATGTATGTTTTTTGAGGCCTTGTCATCATACACCATCATGCCACATTTGGTGTTGATAGACTTAATAGTCTCCGAGAAAAATCCAACGTTTAAGTTTTTTACGCCCGGACGGACGGACCGGACGGACGGACGGACGGACGCCCGGACGGACGGACGGACGAAACGGCTCAGTACATAGACTCACTTTTGCTTCGCATGTGAGTCAAAAATGCGTGCGTGAGTCGCTTTGTGGAACGTTGGCTTGATGAACATTGCTGACAGACACTACAAAACTATCAAAAGGCGCAAAAACGAAGAAATTTATCACTCTCTACGAGGTATCTCAATCCCTTTCCTACATTCAAATGAGTTGAAGAGCTTGAAACGTCACGTCCAGGCCAATGCTCGGAGATTTCCGTGAAAAACAAAAGTTGCCGAACAGGTGATTTGGAGTGCTCTTCGTTCAGCCATTGTCTCGAAAAGCGCACGTGGGTTGGCAGTAAAACAGGTTGACAACGTGAAGTGCAGGGAGGAAGAATGACGTAATATCTTGGCGGAAGAATGACGCCACTTCTGGCGTCTCTTCTATCAAAGTAGAGTGTAGGGAGGAAGGATGACGTAATATCTTGGCGCGAAGAATGACGCCACTTCTGACACGGAAGAGTGACGTAATCCTCGGGGCTGCACATGCTGCACGCAGCAAACGACTTCCGCCCGAAAACATGGATCGGAAAAAAATCTGTCAAGCGAGATGATGAAAATTGCGGATTGTGATATGCATAGCCGAAACAATACCGTTTGCGTAGGAAACAATAGACTTGCGTAGTTGCGTAGTATAGTATGCAAATGCGTAGTTTACTACGCTCAATGCGTAGTGTAAACAGGTCTGCATTACAGCTATTAGGTCCCCATCTGAGTTCACAGAAATATTTTCTGTCATCCACAGGGTCTCTGCTTTGTATTAGGAACTGCATCATATCATTTAAGCTTGATCAAAGTGATTATCTTTCTAGTATACAGGGCTTGCTGACACCCATTAACAACTCAAGTTTACCTAGTGCACTTTAATACAGAATATGTTGTTGAATTATGTTGCACTGTGTACTGTTTTAAAGCACATACTACAGTGCATACAGCACAGGACCACAGACCTCCATGTATGTGGTCAAGAGTACAGAGGTGCTGAGTATTGTGTGACACAAATATTTCAAAATAAACTTTCTGATACAGTAAATGAGTAATGATACACTCTTCATTTCCCATAAATATGATGCATTAGGTGATGTCTAAACTGTACAGAAAAGAAAAACTGAATGTAATCTTTAGTTTATCTTTTGTGGCTCTTTTTCTGAATGAGTGGTGGTGTCAAGTTAAGATAAGACTCCAAACTGTCTTCTTCAAATACAACTAAACTATTCAACACAAAAACTTTATTGCAGCTTCAACATCCAATTATTAATGATATTTTTTCTCCTAGGTCAAGAAGAAATGAAACAAGAAGGGCAAAGCCCATACGACTCACATGCTTGACCTTGACCTTTATATGACCTTGACCTTCATGTGACCTTCAAGGTCAAGGTCAAACAACTAAACCTACCAATGACATCATACACAAAGAAATGCTTTACACATTTTTCCTACCAAAATACATGTGACCTTGACCCAAGGTCAAGGTCATCCAAGGTCATGCAACACAAGGCTGTTAATTCAAGACATAGGAAGCACAATGGTGCTTATTGGCACTTTCTACCATGAGATATAGTCACTTTTAGTGGTTCACTACCCCATTTTGGTCACATTTCATAAGGGTCAAAGTGACCTTGATGATATGTGAACAAATGTGTCTCATGATGAAAGTATAACATGTGCCCCACATAATTATGAAGTTTGAAACAGTTATCTGCCATAGTTCAGGGTCAAGGTCACTTCAAAATATGTATACAATCCAACTTTGAAGAGCTCCTGTGACCTTGACCTTGAAGCAAGGTCAACCAAACTGGTATCAAAAGATAGGGCTTGCTTTGACCTATATACCACTTGTAGCTAAGGTCGCCATTCTCAATAACGTGGGAGAAAATTGGGAAAATGTGAAAAATGACTGTTTTTGAGACCACATTTATGGCTCCTGTGACCTTACCTTGAAGCAAGGTCAAGTCACTATGTATGTTTTTTGAGGCCTTGTCATCATACACCATCATGCCACATTTGGTGTTGATAGACTTAATAGTCTCCGAGAAAAATCCAACGTTTAAGTTTTTTTTACGCCCGGACGGACGGACGCCCGGACAGACGGATGGACGGACGACACGGCTGAGTACATAGACTCACTTTTGCTTCGCATGTGAGTCAATAAAACCATAATTGTTAGTCAAATTAGAGGTTAGCATTCGTCTTAACTTAACTTTACACCGCAGCGTCACACTTTCTCTCATTCAATCTTTCCCGCAAAACATGAAAAACATCAAAGTTGAAGAAGATTTATTAAGCATCAAACACATGTGCAGAAACATCGATCTTTTGTCAACAACATGAAACAAGTTTGGATTGTGTGAGTTGACAGTGTGAGGAGAAAGAGGCTCTGTTTTGAGGTAGGGTAGTGAAATTGGCGTACTCAGCACCTGCGTACTCATGACCATGTACGTACCTGCAGGAGGGTGAGGGCGGCGGCCTTGCCTCGAGACAGTTCCGACACCAGACTTTCCTTCTCCGCCTCCAGAGTCTCCACTGCCTGCTGCACCCGCTCCTCCGTCTCTTCCTGCAGCTGCCGCTTCTCCTCCTTCAGCCGCCCAATGATCTCCCTCGACTTCTTGAGCTGCTCCACACCTGAGCAAAAAGAAAACGCCAAAACCTAAGTGCTCTGTAGAGAACACCAAGACAAATGTAGCAGCAGCAGGCTTCTGTCGGTCTTGAGAGCCAACAAATTAGCTTCTTTCTCTGGCACTTTCTGAAGTGGTTTAACAGACCAATCCTGGCACACAGTCAAGTTGGAAACATGATGTTACATGATCCAAAATCAGTCGTTCACAACTGCGCGATCACGTTTTGCCACTTGGATGCCAGCAACTGATTTGCATGTGTCTAGCTCTCGTTTCCTTCCATGGCATCTATCAAGTAAGTGCAACTGAAGACAGGATGTCTCTATTTATTCGCCTCTTACGAATTGCATAGGGAGACGGGCTGGGTTCATTCTGACCCCCACAAGATGTTCCGTTATCTGAAAGTGCCTTGGTAAAAATGAAAGGTGGAGAAAAGTGGCCATCATCATCATGCATGATGCCTAAACTCAATGAAGATGCAAAGCCATATATAGTCATTATCAATAATGCCCAATGTAGGGCACTGCCTCTTCATTAGCCAACATTGCCTCACTTCATCAGAAGATACAATCAAGTCCACACTGAAGGAATGGTCACCATAGCTTCTCAGGCTTGAATGTGGGACTGTGAAAAGCAGTCTAATGACTGAAGACTTTTCAAGGGATTGTGCTTGTTTACAGCATGTCTCTCCTGCACTAATCTCTGTATGGGAGACAAGGGGGTCTTACTGGTCTTCCACTTTTCAACATTTCATTAACACCCAGGGCTACATTTGCTTTGTATTTCCCCCTCTTTTCATTGGTCCAACTGATCCATTTCAAAATGCTCAGTATCTATCATCCAATGTGTCGTCAATATGCAAATATGTGACCCTAGATTGTCATGTGATCACTAAATTTGGAGCAATGAGTCAGAAGGAAAATGTAGACGGAGTAGCTGGGACTCAGCTGGGGGTTAAAAGCCATATGCAAATGGCAGCAAGGAATGGAGTATGGCATTACATATTCATTAGATCATTTTGCTGGTAATCTCTACCACCTGAGCATCAAAGCCTCTACATCAAACTATCAGAAATGTCCCACCTGACTTCTCCAGCTTCTCTGACTTGTCCTTGAGTTCCTGCAGCTGCTGGCTGGTAGTCTGGAGCTGTTCCCGAATGTGGCGGAGTTCTTCATCCTTGGCTTCCATCTCTTCAAACATGGTCTTCTTGACCTCAGCAATGGCCATCTCACGGTCAGACTCCAGCTGCTCGATGACGCGCCTGGCCTCACGGATCTGGTTCTGCAGTTTGCCAACTTCTGAGGATGCAGAGCCACCAGCACCTTCCTGAGGAGAGAACAGCAGAATGAAAAAGATGTATTTTTGGTGATGAGCATAGCGCTTCATGACCAGCACAAGAGCAGTGTACACATGAATATATAATACATCTCAAGCTTTCAGCTGAGAGATTTTTGAGGTGATGTCAGGAATAGCAATAGCAAAAATGAGACTGAATAGTTTGTACAGGCATTGACATTAACTTGAACCTCTATACAAAAACATTTAAAACTGTTTCATTTCTTTTTCTCCTTTTTTAAATTTAAAGCCAGACCATAAGAATGCAGATTATTGTTCCTGTGGGCCAGCTGTACTAATGTAACTGGAAGATTCCTCAACCAAGAAACTATCAACAAACTGCAGCATAGAAAAAGGTTCCAAATGGTTACAGGCTTTGAGGAAAACCCACCCGAAGCTTGTCCACCTCACGGCTCTTGTCCTCCAGCTTCTGAGTCAAAGTTTCTTTCTCTGATATGGCCAGCAGCATTTTCTCCTTGCCAGCACGGATCGTCTCCTTGCACTTGTTCAGAAGCATTTCCTGCCGCTTCACCTGCAAGCCAAAGCCCAATGCGCTGTAGTTGTTAGGCACAAAGTCTTCAGCCATCAGAGTCTATCAGTCTTCAATGCCCAGCATTCTGGTTTCAAAATTAGATAAAGGCCTTGAGAAGTGGAGGTGTGTGTGTGTGTGTGTGTGTGTGTGTGTGTGTGTGTGTGTGTGTGTGTGTGTGTGTGTGCGTGTGTGTGTTTGTGTGTGCATGTGCATGTGTGCGTGTGTGTGTGTGTACGTGTGCGTGTGAGTGGATGGGGAGATGTGGGTGGGAGAGGAAGAGAGGGGGAGAGGGAAAGAAAGAGAGGAAGTGAGAGTTATTTCTTCTTTTAGCCTGTCACCAAGAAAAATT
>JAWQFJ010000690.1:224522-234522 GCA_034096865.1 Theodoxus fluviatilis | reverse complement strand
CCTTCAGACTAAAGTGACGGTGTATTTACAGGCGCGAGATTGAAAAAAAAAGTCCCCTTCAGACTAAATTGACTGTGTATTTACAGGCGCGAGATTGAAAAAAAAGTCTCCTCCAGACTAAAGTGACTGTGTATTTACAGGCGCGAGATTGAAAAAAAAGTTCCCTTCAGACTAAAGTGACTGTGTACTTACAGGCGCGAGACGACTACCAGAAGTTCATGCGCCGTGTGGCGGAGTACCTTCAACGAGACGCTGGAGTCACCATGAGCGATGACGACAAGGCCAGCCAAGTGAATCAATTCGTCACTGATGCATTCGCCATAGAGATGAAGGTGGCCCAGGTGTGTTTCAGCCACTACTGTGATTAAAACAAATACTTTTTCACACACACACACACACACACACACACACACACACACACACACACACACACACACACACACACACACATACACACACACACACGTATATATATATATATATATATATATATATATATATATATATATATATATATATATCTTTGTGTGTGTTTATGTATGTATGTATGTGTATATGTATATGTATGTTTTTGTGTGTATGTATGGATATATGAATATGTATGCGTGTATAATATATATATATATATATATATATATATATATATATATATATATATATATATATATATATATACATATATATATATATATATATATACATACATACATACATACATACATACATACATACATACATACACAAACATGCATACACAAACATGCATGCATATATATATATATATATATATATATATATATATATATATATATATATATATATAATCCGTCCATCTGCCTGTCTGTCCACCCATCTATCCATTCATTATCCATCCAACCACCCACCTATTTATACATCTCGTCCTCCATCCATTCATCCTTCTCTCAATTCATCCACCCATCCATCCATCTCAACAGAACAAACTGTATCGCAATTTTAAAAAGTGGCAATCAACACCATTATCACTTGTAAACAACGCGGATATGTGAGCATCTTGCCATCATTGTCCACTGCCACCCCCATTGAACATGTCTCTATTACTGTGTTTCCTCTCACATCATCATCATCATCATCATCATCATCATCATCATCATCATCATCATCATCATCATCATCATCATCATCATCATCATCATCATCATCATCATCATCATCATCATCATCATCATCATCATCATCATCATCATCATCATCATCATCATCATCATCATCATCATCATCATCATCATCATCATCATCATCATCATCATCATCGTCATCGTCATCGTCATCGTCACCGTCACCGTCTCCGTCTCCGTCACCGTCTCCGTCTCTGTCGTCGTCGTCGTCGTCGTCGTTGTCGTCATCATCATCATCAGCACCAGCACCAACACCAGCAGCATAATTGCCACTAGTACAAATACATACCCGCAATTACCACTATTGTCACCACCACTGTTACTATCACCAGCACCAGCACCATCACATATCCCATCACCATCACAACCTACACAGTCATTCCACCACCACTACAGTCACCATTACCACTACTACATCATTATCATCACCACTACCATCACCATTACCACTACCGCATCATCACCACTACCATTACCACCATTATTATCACTAACATATTATTATCACTACAACTACCATTACCATTACCACTACCAAATTATTACTACTACCATTACCGTCACCACCGCCACAACCACTATCACATCAGTATCACCACCAATACCACCACTACCTTTACTGCATCATTACCACCACCGTTACTATCACCACTGCAACCACTACCACACATCGCCACTACCACCATAAGTACCACATCATTACTACTACCATTACCATAACCATCTCTCCTAACTTCATCCCTAGCCCTACATTTACCACTTCTACTACCACCACCACTATCAGTAGCCCTGCAGTCATTATCGCCACTACTATTATCACCACCACTGGCATTAAGATCAACACAATCCCTTCTACAACAGGCACTAGCACCAGCATCAGCACCTCCACGACCATCACCACCATCACTACCACTACTGCTGCTGCTGCTGCTACTACTATTATTACTACTGTTACTGCTGCTGCTGCTGCTGCTACTACTACTACTACTACTGCTACTACTACTGCTGCTACTGCCACTGCTACTGCTACTGCTACTGCTGCTGCTACTACTACTACTACTACTACTACTGCTACTGCTGCTACTACCACCAACACCGTTATCACCATCTCTACTATCACTCTCATTTTAACTGTTAATACTACTATACACTGCGGTGAACGCCATTACCTACCGTTCATTAATGCAAGAGCACCTACCACTACCATGCTTTCTATCACTGCCATTGCTGTTACCACTGTCAGTCTTTCTGACACCACCATCTCTGCCATTGCCAACATCGTTATCATCAGTAGAATCGTCATCACAACCACCATTATTACCACCCCGCCATTGCTTGATGATGAAGCATTGAAAACAGCTTGGGCAGGATTATTCCAGTTGCATGGATGCTTCAAAAGTTCGACTAGCTTGATATTTGCAATGTATCTGGCTGGGTCAGTACGAAAAGTTTACTTTGAATACGGAACTTACTGTAATGATACAGGATAACTGACACATCTGCAAGCAACAAACTTGCCATCAAGGCATTTATATGGTTGAGTTTTCATCCTCTAATGGAGAACTGACACTGTGTCTCATAAATATTTATCTCCATGAGAAGCTCATCTGATGGCATGCACAGCAATGAAGTAATAGGAAGATTCTACCCTCGTGATGAGCGCAATGCATGTCTGTATTCCAGATTGCCAGTACCTCCAACTACCAGCCCATGGCTACGTCACCAGAGAACCGCATCACCCTGGCTGACTTGAAGGCTCAGACCTCCAACGTGGTAAGTGACCAGTAGTAGTGCTTCGTTGCCTTATGATATTGGTCTCCCTGTGAACTTTAAGTTAGATTATTGCAGTGAGCTGACATGTCATTCATGAAAACGTATATACGTACAAAATATCCGTAACATTGTATCTGTCATATATGATTCATGGCACTCAGTTGACTCATTTTAGTCAAAGTTTCATTACTGATGTTAATTAATCGATTTTTTTTACAAAGCAGGTACTGATACCAATTACTTTTTCAATGCTTTTCTACTATGACGTGTGAGTTTATCAAATCATTTTCTTTTTTCTCCATACACTTATACATCTCATTTCCAGATCGATTTCGTGGAGTTAGCTACCTACATATTCCCTAGTGGAATTGTCACTGCTAGCACCCCAGTCGTGGTCTACAACCTGAACTACCTCAAAAACCTCACCCAGATGATCTCCCAGATTCCAGCAGCTGACAAGCCCAGGTATCAAACATTCACTGTGTCTAAAGGATTGGGGATTTGTAAAATTCTATGTAGCATATTCTGCCTCTCTTGTTCTCTACCTTGTCTGTGCGCTGATAACACCCCGCACCACGGAATGAGTGACACTGAGTCTCAAGTGAAGTCAAGCTACAGTCCATGTTAGTGGGTAGGGAGCGTCACTGTTGATATAGGAATTTCTATAAGCTGCTCTTCATTGGGCGGTCTCTAGGCCCGTAAACCGAAGTCGGAGGGATCGGCAGACTACGGTCGCGCGCCGTAGCTTCGTTACTGATTGAACTATTGTATGCTAAAGAAGGATCGGAAGAGTCATCAACCAGGTTTGAAGTTCGCAGTGCCTGTAGTGGGAACACCACGAATCTTTCGTCTGACTGCTTACACAATTCTTCTTCCCCTCTGTACGCGTGTACAACGTTCATATTTTGAGTCATCCACACTTATATGAGGAAACCGTAGCCAAACAGCACTATTGATTCATCAAAGTCCCAAGTACATGTAGATTACTCAATAGTTAACTTGAATTGCTACCTCATTCAAATCGGTAGCTGGTCAAAGTAGGATGGAGGCGAAGGTCGGGCCATTCAGACACACGATACTACGTGGGCTATCATGCAGATGAGAGGTTCGAGCAGACATCTTAACCTGGGTTCTGGCAGTGAGATGCACGCATCATTACAGTTAGACAGGAAACATAACCTGGTTTGTTCAAACGACCGGACTTGAAACAAGTTTGCAGGCGATCTATTCGTATACAATACATGGTTTTCAGGACAAGTAACCTTACTAGTGGTTCATCCAGTTAAGAACAGGGTACACATAACTTGTCTATGGCCATTTTGATAGTAATTGAATATCTAAATCAATGTGTAGCTTGTAAGTTAGTTTTCCTTTTTTGAATGGAATATAATGAGCGTGGTGCTTTAGTAGTTATAAATACTGACTGAAAATGTAATAGTTTAACTGTGATGTCAGTTTATTCAAAATGTTTATTTCTAAGTATGCAAAATTCAATTACACGTAACTTTGCAGCAAATATTTTTAATTCAAAAATGCTTCGGACCATCTGGAAAAGCATGAAAATTCCTCATAGAAACGTTATACATACGGCAAAATCAACTAATGACACGATGCAACTAGTTTCCACTGTTAAGTATACTGGCTGGTCAAGCTTTGAAGCACCAGACAACAAACAAGCAGACCAATAGATACAACACGACCTCTCGTCAGAATTCTCACTGCGTAAATACAAGCGGATACATTCACTGCAGTGAGCGACACATTCACGCTGCATTGTCAGATCAAGAGATATTTCTGCCTACAGTCACGAGGACACTGATTGAGAGCGGTTGAGGGGAAGCTGTGGGATGGATTGGGGGTTGTGCTGGGGACGGGTCGAGAGGAAGGAGTGCAAAGATTGCTTGGGTAGACAGAATTACTGTCTGGCAACAACGGGTAATTGGATCGGAATCCCCGAGATTTGTGAACAAAAATTGAGTCTTTATAACCTGATGCTGCGCCGATATCCTCCCGTGGCTCTTCAGAAGCGCCACACTGAGCTGCATGAGTAAGTTCTGAAAGTCCAGCAGCAGGGGTGTCCAGATGATGGGGGGGATTGCGCAGCTCCAGCTGTATGTAATGCTCGGTTCCACCACGACACTGTTCATCCATGCACGCTCTGTGCGTTGCACAGGATGCTGCACAACTACATCGTGTGGCGAGTGGCGGAGGCGTACACGCAGGACCTGAGCATGGACTACTTGCAAGCCAACGTGGAGGTGTCAACGGACGTCCGAGGCTACACGGAGTTCCCTGGTCTCTGGCGCTACTGCTTCAACTGGGTGTCCACTGAGATGAAGGAGGCTCTGGGCGCTCTCTACATCATGGACCACTTCGCGGACAGGAACAAAGACAAGGTATTGTCGGAGGCGTTGCATTGGAACAGAATGGAGAGAGCTGATCACAGGGAAAGGGGAGGAGGTGGTGTGTGTATGTGTGTGTGTGTGTGTGTGTGTGTGTATGCGTGTATGTGTGTGTGTGTATGTGTGTGTGTGTGTGTGCGTGTTTCTGTGTTTCTGTGTATGTGTGTGTGTTGTGCGCGGTGTGCGTATGTGTGCATTGACAGACAGACACCCGAAACATACGCACAGCAGAGAGCGAGACAGAGGGATGGTCAGGCGGGCAAAGGTTTGGACAGATACACTGTCAGATGAATGAAAACGTAGGAACAGGTACAATACTTTTTGGGTGAAATGAAGTAGACGGATAGATAGGCAGAATGGCCATCATATGGCAATAGAGATGACTGGAGACATTGACAAAATACGCTATGAGGGAGAGGAAGGTTGCTGCAGCACGCACTTCTTCAGTACATATTGACTCTGTCTCTACACACTTTTCTAATACCCTAATGACAGATTTGTTGAGGGCGAATACTACAACCTTAGCCTTGTTGTGTGAATACTGCAACCCTAGCTTTGTTGTGTTCAGGTGACTGATATAACAGAAAAGCTGAAGCTAGCCCTGGAAGACGCCATCACCAACAGTCCGTGGATGGACAGCGCCACGAAGGACATCGCCATGGCCAAGGTTGGCATCTGTTTTTATTCTCGCTATATCTTGTGTGTGTGTGTGTGTGTGTGTGTGTGTGTGTGTGTGTGTGTGTATGTGTAAACATACACAGATAACGAAATGTGCGTGCGCGGGCGTGCGCGTGTGTGTACGTGTCTACATATACATCCAGGCAGAAGTTTAGTGAGTGTGAAAGCAAATTAATATACCTGCTGTATGAAGGGGTAAAGGTGGTATAGGCGTTTGACGTATGTGGCAATCGGGACACTTTCTCATATATCTCTGTCACTGACAAGGAACAACATAAAACGTAGCTCTAGAAAAACAAAATCGGATGTCATCTGCCAAGTTAGACTAAAAAATGAGGAAACTTGAAAAGCGGAAATACGAATTGTGGCAGCACAGCAAGGTACTTGAATCATGTGCATGCAGCTTCCTTCAGTATACCTGTGATCACAAGTTTTCATGAAAAGCTCTTAGCAAAAAGTAATTTGTGATTGAATTCAATATATTCTCTGCATATCACCAACTGCAATGTACAATTAAAACGATCTCATTTGTTTCTGTGTGAGACATACATTTTTCTTCCAGGTTCCACAGACCCAAGTTCCAGAATGATGTTACTGTTTTATATTGCAAAGTTTGCCATAATTTAGTGACCCCGAACATACATGCAAATAGAAACATCTTACTTTCTTTTTTGTTCAAAGTGTATGCTCAAACGGACGGGTTTACCGCAGTCTTATGTTGCATTGCCATGAAGGCTTGTTCGAAGTGTTTTGCTGTTTCTCAAGGTAACTCTATGTCTTTTCTTTAGACACTTGTCAAAATCAGAGTGCTTGTTTTTCCTTCTCTAACTCACTTGTATGCATGTTGTGCCTTTTATTCCGAAACGCGGCCTGTTGCTTCTTCATTAGTTTTGTTTTCCCCATGCAGGCCAAGGCAGTGACGTACAAGCTCGGGTACCCGGATGATCTGGTGAACCAGACAGCTGTGGATCTCATCTACAGCGCGGTCAGTTTCCAGTCCTCGTAATACGTTTTGCTTTACACCAAATCAGCTCAACGTCTTCAGGCATGAGTGTACACTTGAAATAGTTTCGGCCGGCAACAACTTCCTCATGGGCATGCCAAAATGTCGGTATACAGATGAAGCGCGACGAAAAGTTTTACCCCGGAAGGAAATAAAAGACCTGAGGCATGTATATTGATACATTGTTACTATAGGAGGTTGACGTTGCAGACTGACTATTCTGCATTTGTGTGAGAAGACCTGCTGTCGAGGTTCAATCTTGGTCGGAATTTATGTTACGGTACCAAACGCAACAGCAAACAAAGAGACAAGCAAGCAAACAAACAAACAAACAAAAAACAAAACGTACTGGTAAAATGATTTCCAATTAGAAGAATTTCTTTGTATTAAGGTTAAAGGCACTAAAATGAAGTACGCGAAAGCCCAATGTCGCACTCAACAAAGCAAATCTACATGCCCGATCAAAGCAGTGTCATTTTTTTAAAATTCAGGTTGTTACCCTCGTCACGTACATTTGCATTTTACAATGCTTTGCATGCCACGACTTATTCATAACATTTTCCCCCCAGAAGATATGTATGACGAGCATTCCGTTCCTCACCGAGAAGGGAAGTGGGAGGTTGGGATTATCACTGATGCAATTTATCTGCCATTTTTCTTCACATTCCAGCTGACCGTCGACCGCTCCAACTACATAGGCAACAGGCTTGCCCTCAACCAGTTCAAGGACGAGGACTTCAAACGCATGCTGACCATTGGCGAGGACAGGAACGACTGGTACTTCAGCACCTTTGACACCAACATGGCCATCCTCTGGTACTGGAACGAGATCATCGTGCCTGCAGGATTCTTCCAGTTCCCGCTCTACGACTACAAACTGCCGCACTACATGACCTTTGGAGGTCTAGGATCCATTGTCGGTCATTTCATCACGCACGTCGTGGATGAGTTCGGTGAGTCTCGAGAATGGCACTTGAATGAGGAAGAATCGTAGTAAGCACCAATGTAGAGCACACACATACATAACATTAAACTTGAAGCTGCACTTGTCTAGCAGTTAAACATGAATACCTTGATTAACGATCGCGGAAATCTGTTTGCGGCAAAGACGCGAACAAATTTACCGTCAAGTGGTAGATCATTCTAGTCCACTAGCGACTTCGCCTGCCCACGAAAGTCTCTAGCACAGTTGACATCACGTGACGGAAGGATTTTGTCCGATATATTCAAATGAGGGTCGCACGAGAGGCTTGTGGGATAGCCGATCTGCTCCCTGACTTACGCCGATAAAGAAGTTCTAAGATTATTTCGCACAAAACTCATAACTTAGTTTTGTTGAGGCAATAAACAAGCGTTTATTCGATAAAATAACATGTTTGTGTTGAAATGGAAACAAGTTTTTACATCTGAATGATTTCTGTAAAAAGTGGAGAGAACAATAGTATCAGAACGAACTGTTTTTGGCGCAATGCTGAAATAAGAATGGTCAAGTCATTCACTGTGAACTGTGCCAGAGTCACAACTGACACGGGTTCACAGAATGGTGGTAGATGTGACTGGTTCATGCATGCGCAGTTCGATGCAACGTTAAAAAGAAAACTGGCCTGGCAAAACATCCACGATTACGATGCATGCTGTTAATGCTCCTTTTCACCACCAGAATACAAAGGCCTTTTCCATGTATTTGCGTTTCTTTAACACTGAATCTAGATATGTTGGGAAGGCTGCGTTTTTCATCGAATGCTTTGATAAAACTCTACGCCATTTGGTCAGCTGAGATGGCTCGAATATAAAAGTTTCAAAGAGTCCTTTCCGCGCATGTATGTTTCTTTGGCCAGCAGTCATTTAACATTCATGCTCTCTCTCTCTCTCTCTCTCTCTCTCTCTCTCTCTCTCTCTCTCTCTCTCTCTCTCTCTCTCTCTTCCTCTTCCCCTCTCTCTACCCCTCTGTCTGCCTGCCTGGCTGCCTGCCTGCCTGCCTGCCTGCCTGCCTCTCTCTCTCTCTCTCTCTCTCTCTCTCTCTCTCTCTCTCTCCCTCCCTCCCTCCCTCCCTCCCTCCCTCCCTCCCTCCCATCTTGGTTTTTTTAACATCTTGCCTTGGACCCTGCAGGTCGCAACTGGGACGAGGCAGGCATGTACGTTGCCGACAACAACTGGTGGAACAACGCCACGAGGGTTGCCTACACGTCTGTACGTCAGTGTATCGTGGACTTCTACACCAACAAAACCCAGGGGCCCTACACTTCCGTCACTGGGGATCAAGTTTCGGTGAGACAGCCTGTCTAGGGTTGTATGTCTCTTGTCTAGTTTTGTCGATTGAGGAAGGACCCTCTTTCAAAGACCGGTGTTTAAATTTGCGCATGTAAACGAATGTGCTTGTTTGTTTAGGCTTTGTAGAGATACAAGGCTGTCCATGTAGCTCTCTCCAGCTTGTCTCGTTCACTCAAACGCAGTTAGCATTATAACGAAACTCAAGCCGGTATTGGCTGGTCTTGAAGAGAAGTAATGCCGTGGTTGAGATGCTTATGAGAAGAAGTGTAAAAAACACTGACACCAACGAGTGAGAAGAAGTGACATTTTCTAACATGAACTGTCGTCGCCTCATGAGAGGGCATATGACAATTTCGAGGGAAACAAATTCAGGTCAGTGGTACTGTGAGCTGAGAGGCAATAGCTGGGGTCAAAGTAGAGGGAGAAATACTAAGTAAATATGTATGATTACTTAGGTTTTGATTTCTAATTTCATATAATCATTAGTCTTGATACATTCCCGGCTGATTTGCAATCTTGTCGCACTAAAATGTATATCACTCCTACTTACAATTAATGTGTAATGATGAATTATATAACTTTACGAATACACATCTTCTTTGAATCCTAAATGTGTTTTTAAATCAAGAGTAACATAGAGGACTGCAACAAGGAATTGTTCAGATGAGTTTTTTAATTCATATTTTATTACGATTCCTTTTCAGTATCCCATTAAC
>JAWQFJ010000690.1:189522-222022 GCA_034096865.1 Theodoxus fluviatilis | reverse complement strand
CCTCTCGAAAAAAGAGAAGAAAATAAAAGTTTCAGCGCAGAATCAAACCTGGTCATGCATGACCAAGAGTCGAACGCTCTACCAGCTGAGCCATTAGAGAATTGCTATGACAGAGTGTTTGTAAAGCATGTAAATCCAATTCTAAGCTATCGGCCCAGGAACAATCAACCATATATTTTAAACATGATGGATAGGTTCAGGAAGCTCCTATTGTGACATGTTTTGCTTTCCTTTGGCATGTCATAGACGCTGAATTAACACTCACACAGTCACACAGAGGAGGAAGTGTATTATAGATGTTCAACCCAGACATGTGCATTCGTACTCATTCAGTGATTCACGCACACACCGTGTGTGGTACTGCTACCGAGTACCGTCATTCTACAAGCAACGAGTCAATCCTGTTAACACGATTCATAACTGGTAGGTTTTTAGGCTAGATTCGCTTCGAAAAGTTGCAGAAAATCTGATGGTGGTAACAATCTGACGGTATAACAAGTTTTGACAAGGAAAAAACCAAGCAAGTAATCATTCTGACCGTTGTCAGCCATGTTCACCACGACAACGGCAGGATTCTAACGCATCATGAAGAAGGCTGAAATGGTCGGTGTCGGTGGTTGTTGTGACTCTTGACCGGTACTGTACTCCATGCACCTTAACGGTCCGTGTGATTCGGGTGTAATCTTAAGCTTAACGACGTTTATTGGCAGTATTACACCCGAATCACACATAGACCGCAGGGCGTGCCTTCGGATAACAACTCCTTCTACAGGTCCGCTCAGCCAAAATATGGACGATGTTCCCATATTATATTATGATAGTACATGGTATTGGGGATTGAAAACAACAAAGTTCCCTCTTCGATCGTATCTATTAAACAGTGAAAAATGACTTTTAAAAGTGCGAATTTGTATGATTCAAAACTATACAGGAGTTACTTCCCGTGACACATTTTCGTAGTTTTGGCCAATCAGAAATTAGGTCAGATTTACTGCGGAGATTTCACCATGGCAGCGTGTGCATGGGCCAATTGTAAATAGTGGCTACATCAAGCTTTTTAAACTTGAAAAATTCTATGAGGTAGGCTGTGTAGCATTTTAATAGTTCCTAGTGCTAGACTTGCATGCGTGGCGGCTATTATGCAGTCTAGGTGCAGCAGGTTGGGTTATACATAGTAGGGCTGTCTTTCCAGAAGTAGTCTAACGTACTAGCCTTGAAGTTGTCGACAGTGTTCGCAGATACGGCGTATTCACCCTTCTCAAAAAATCTCCTCGCAAATGACGTCACGTTATACGACGTCAAATGATGACGTCACAGATTTTGCAAAATGGAGTCTGTTGAATTGTTTTCATTGAAACACCAAAATGTAAAAAAGTCACTTTCTTTTCAAACCTCGATTCTGAAAATTTTATAATATTGAATGGGACCTAACTTCCAGTCAGTGTGCAAAATCTCAAGGAAATCCGTCCAGTAGTTTTTGAGATATAGGCCGTGGAGACGGGACAGACAGACAGACAGACAGACAGACAGACAGACAGACAGACAGACAGACTAATAAAGTCTGTAGGACCTCCAGTAAACCTGGAGGGATAAAGGCCTTGCGGCCTAAGACATCTGAGGACATATCTATCTAAATCATTCTCTGTCCTCGCAAATGACGTCACGAATTCTATTCTATTCTATTCACCCTACTTCAAAAATCTCCTCGCAAATGACGTCACGTTTATTCGACGTCAAATGATGACGTCACAGATTTTGCAAAATGGAGTCTGTTGAATTGTTTTCATTGAAACACCAAAATGTAAAAAAGTCACTTTCTTTTAAAACCTCGATTCTGAAAATTTGATAATATTGAATCGGACCTAACTTCCAGTCAGTGTGCAAAATCTAAAGGAAATCCGTCCAGTAGTTTTTGAGATATAAGCCGTGGAGACGGGACAGACACACACACACACACACACACACACACACACAGACAGATAAAGTCTGTAGGACCTCCAGTAAACCTGGAGGGATAATTTGCCTTTCAATATATATTCTGTTTAGAAGCTTTGTATGTTGTGCCTTTTAATAGATATTCTGTCTAGCAGCTTTGTCTGTATGTTGTGCCTTTCAATATATATATATATATATATATATATATATATATATATATATATATATATATATATATATTATGTCTAGCTGCTTTGTCTGTATGTTGCGCCTTTCAATAGATATTTGTCTAGCAGCTTTGTCTGTATGTTGTGCCTTTCAATAGATATCTGTCTAGCAGCTTTGTCTGAATAATTTGCCTTTCAATATATATTCCGTTTAGCAGTTTTGTATGTTGTGCCTTTCAATAGATATTCTGTCTAGCAGCTTTGTCTGTATGTTGTGCCTTTCAATATATATATATATATGCTGCTTTGTCTGTATGTTGCGCCTTTCAATATATATTTTAACAGCTTTGTCTGCATGTTGTACCTTTCAATAGATATTCTGTCTAACAGCTTTGTCTGTATGTTGTGCTTTTCAGTGTACATGTATATTATTTCTAACAGGTTTGTCTGTATGTTGTAGTCTCCACTAGATATTCTGTCCAACGTTACACTGTTTCCAGTAACCCAGTTTTTATTACAGAATGTAGCAGGTAGAACAATGCATTCAAGACCGTTTGCTTTGATATGTCTATTTTTCATTCGATAAACATTGTCACACATGAGTGCAGTTGCAAAATGAGTTATAACAACTGTCTAGTGGTTTTGTTTCCCTGTAGTGCACCTTGTGATTAGATATGATTAAAACATAGCTATTTCAACCTGATGAATATTTCTTCATCTGTAACCACCGATCCTCGTGCGTTGGGGGCAAATTTTCATTGGCGTTTGCACAGGCAGCATCAATAATCAGACATGTATTCCATACCACCTAAAAAAAATCATCATCAACAAAACTTGTTGTCTCAACATTCCATGAACGAGAACCCAAAGACTTGGGTTGCGTCTTCTGCTTTATGTAGATCCTCAGGGAAGTAAGTTCATTGTAAGTATTGAGGTCTGGTCAATTCTTTTTTTTGTCCTTGCAGGGTTTCAAGATGTGGGAGGACCAGTACGGAGAGGAGAAACAAGCGCCTGGTGTCGGACTTACCAACCACCAGATGTTCTTCCTTAGCTACGCCCAGGTAGGTCTTTGCAACAGATGGCACTTCAACCCTGGACATTTCCAATGTCGAACATCAGTGTGTGTGTGTGTGTGTGTGTGTGTGTGTGTGTGTGTGTGTGTGTGTGTGTGTGCATGTGCGCGCGCGCGCGCGTGTGTGAGTATGTGTGTGTGAGTTGTGTGTGTGTGTGAGTGTGTGTGAGTGTGTGTGAGTGTATGTGAGTATGCGTGTGTGTGTGTGTGTGTGTGTGTGTGTGTGTGTGTGTGTTTTCCCGCCCGCGCGTATGTGTCTTTGCGGGCATGTGTGGTTGCGGGCATTTACACATTTGCATTAGTGAGAGTGAGAGTGAGACAGACACAGACAGAGACAGGGACAGACACAGAGATAGACAGAGATAGAGAGAGAGAGAGGAGAGAGAAGTAGAGAGAGAGAGATAAGGACAGAGAAGGAGAGAGAGAGGGAGAGAGAGAGGGAGAGAGAGATGGAGAGAGAGAAAGGGAGAGAGAGAGGGATAGATAGATAGAGAGAGAGTGAGAGAGAGAGGGAGAGAGAGAGAGGAAGAGAGAGGGAGAGAGAGATGGAGAGAGAGAAAGGGAGAGAGAGAGGGATAGATAGATAGAGAGAGAGTGAGAGAGAGAGGGAGAGAGAGAGGGGAAGAGAGAGGGAGAGAGAGAGGGAGAGAGAGAGAGAGAGAGAGAGAGATAGAGAGAGAGAGGGAGGGAGAGAGAGAGGGAGAGAGAGACATAGAGAGAGACAGAGAGAGACAGAGAGAGACATAGAGAAACAGAGAGAGAGACAGAGATAGAGGGTGGGGTGGGGTGGGGGGCGCCAGGCAGGAAGGCAGACAGACAGGATGGTTGGTAAGAGAGCTATTGACAGTAGGCATGATGATAACCAATGAGGATGGCAGGGAGATATGCAGCCAGGTAGTCAATCAGACAACCAGGCGAGTAGTAAGGCAGACAAGCAGGCGAGTAGGCAGGCACACAACCAGCGAGTAAGCAGGCAGACAACCAGGCGAGTAGGCAGGCAGACAAGCAGGCGAGTAGGCAGGCAGACAAGCAGGCGAGTAGGCAGGCAGACAAGCAGGCGAGTAGGCAGGCAGACAAGCAGGCGAGTAGGCAGGCAGACAAGCAGGCGAGTAGGCAGGCAGACAAGCAGGC
The DNA here is from genome assembly GCA_034096865.1 of Theodoxus fluviatilis. Lineage (NCBI taxonomy): Eukaryota > Metazoa > Mollusca > Gastropoda > Cycloneritida > Neritidae > Theodoxus > Theodoxus fluviatilis. Next base: position 217,717 of record JAWQFJ010000690.1, on the reverse strand, counting down.
GAGTAGGCAGGCAGACAAGCAGGCGAGTAGGCAGGCAGACAAGCAGGCGAGTAGGCAGGCAGACAACCAGGCGAGTAGGCAGGCAGACAACCAGGCGAGTAGGCAGGCAAAAGAGTAACAGCGGTTCCGTTAAGAAAGCTCGATAACAATTGTTGTTTGCTTAGTCAGCCTGAGCGCTTAAGTTTCAAGATGTTATATGTATGGAGGGCGGAAACAAGAATAGCATCTAATACAGACCTGCTTTTTGCTTTCAGAGCTACTGCAGCAACCGCGCTGAGGCGACACTGAGGTCGCAGGCGATGTACGGCAGTCTCAATGACGAAACCCAGTACGTGTCGTACAGAACATCACTGTCTTTGTTGCAGACCTTTCCGTTTTGCCACGCCTCACTTAGTCACGAGACGGTTAACATAATCATGAATATGGCTGCAAGCAGAATCTCAAATTGCCATGTTTGATTTCTTTCCGATGTTTGATATGATGCTGATCCATCCACGGAATGTTAAACATCCGCTATTATCCATACATTGAAAGTTCGGTACACAAAATGCGTGTATTTGTTGGCCATAAAATTGTCACACAGCAAATCTATTATCACTGAGTCACATACATGTATAAAACCTGGGGGGGGGGGGGGGGGGGGGGGGGGGGCAACTCACTCATTTTCATGGAGCACCATTAATCTCGTTTCTAATAGAGAACATGTTATATTGCTCGTAAAATATACCAGTGACAGGATTACCACATTACTTGCAGGCGCACTCTGTGTTCTCCTTCATGTCTTAAAATTCGCATCGAGAAGGACCTCTTAGGTCCCGAAATGATTAGTTTTGCATTGCATAAAAACAAAATTACTGCAAAACCAAGTATTTCATGCACCAAAGAAAATGCTAACAGTAAATTGGCACGCAGTGTATTGAATTCAGGCATTGACGGCACACAACGTAGACAATCGTGATCATATCTTCATCTGCTAAGTGCACACGCATCATGTTTTCATGCTGCAATAAATAGAACGACTGACGCTTTCTATATATCTCTCTGTCTCTGTCTCTGTCTGTCTGTCTGTCTGTCTGTCTCTCTCTCTCTCACTCTCTCTCTCTCACTCTCTCTCTCTCTCTCTCTCTCTCTCTCTCTCTCTCTCTCTCTCCCTTCTTATGTAGTACTTTGAAATAGCACTGCAGACTCCAAGTTTTTATTGGTAAAAAAGAGGACGAAACACAAGGTCATGAATTCATGCTTTCAACAAGAGACTGAGATTGTTTTTATATATCGGGAGATGGCTTATAACTGAATAATTAAGAGAAATACTTATCCTCAGACACTGCAATCGTTAATTGGCCTTATGTGTTCTTTGCAGAATAAACATGGTACTACAGGGACTGCAAGAGTTCAGCACAGCCTTCAGCTGTCCCGTTGGTTCCGCCATGAACCCCACCCAGAAATGTCAGTTGTACTAGTCTTCAACTTGTCTGAATTACTTGGAGGCCTCTGTCAACTGTGCAATACTCTTTGAGTTCTGTGATGAACTGTTGCAGCACAACTCGTGCCAAATCAATAACGGAACTAAGGCGGAGTTGGTATAAGCAAGATTTATAATACTCAAAGTCAGTTTCCTTGGAAATGAATAAATCTGGTGGTAAATATTGTGTGCAAAATATTCAAATGAAAAGAAAGTTTGTTTCTGTAGTGACGCATGGAGCTGTTTAAATGCACATTGTAAAAACAGTGATAGAGTTTGAATACGTGTGAGAAGAGTCATTATTGTTCCCTTGAAAGCACAGTGACGCTGTCATGGAAAGCCAACCCCTCTGTTTACTGCAGTCGTTCTCGCAGATGACAGGAGAGATCCACGTACAAATTTGAGAAAGTTGCATTTGTAATCGTTCATTTTGATAGTACTTGGGGTTTTGTAAGACCTTTGTTGAGCTTTGAATGAATGCATATTAGGTGTTGACAACAGTAATTCGAACGGTGAGTAAACGAAGTCAATCTAAATGATCATACGGTGTATATCTACTGCAATACGTGCCTTCGGTACCTACAGAATGAGGAAACAAAGGGTTTTAACATTTTCTGCATCTTTCAAATGGTCTTGATTTGCCACTTGCAGAAATGGATTGCATAATATTCACGCGCGATTGTTTTCATTTTTCTCAACGTGTAAAATTTCACAAATCGTTTTGAACGTTTCTATTTTGAATTAATTCTCTATAGTTTGTTTTGTTGTTAATATTCTATATACCCCCAAGGGTAATGAATAAATTGTGCCGTGCCTTTATGGGCCTGGCACCCAAACTTGAACTCAATTTTACATATCTGATCTAAATGAACTCGTTTCAGTCCTAGTTGTAAAACCACCAGACTGTCCTAAATCGTGTTTGAATATTTTGGTGGTAATTACTGTATTAAAAAAACGTTTTATTTAAAGTACGGTGTCCATATCTAAGTTTATTTATGCCTGCAGCATGACATTTTGCTTACATATGAAATAAATGGTCACATTGTCGTGACATCTGTGCGTTATGTATTCAGTTCAGACCATACCATGTATTATCACATGACACACCATGAGAAACAGCACTTCACTTCCGTCTCATGCGTCTGTGTGTTTGTGGTCACTCAGGTATTAAACGAGGAACACTTTTAAAAAGAATGTTATGTTTGACTGATGACCATGCACCTTTTAATGGCGGCACTGTATTATATAAGGTATGATATTTCGACTGCATTGGCTAGAGGTGCATTGTCAGAACAAAAACCCAAGTAGGAACAGCAGTGAAGAAGTGAGCTGTGGAAGTAAATATGATTGAGTGTAGATAAGAGCTGGCTATATCATTCTCACAACACATAGTTTCTGAGTGGCAAGAAACTCCCAACGGAGCGAGGCAGCAGAAGGTCTTCAGAGGAAGAGCCCCAGTCAGCAAGTGTTTCGGCCCTCTAAACTTCCTGACACTCTCGGGGGGGAGGGCCACACCATGTTAAAGCTCCAGGTGCCCCTCTGCTGCCTTCAGTTTTGCACGACTTGCGTGCACCATGGGGTATACTGTGCCCGCTTCCGCTACAGAGGACAGCACTAAACTGCACCGATGTATGCAAGCCTCTCGTTGCAGGAAAGCATTGCAGCGCACTTGCAGTCGCCGCCCCTCGAAGACTGTTGACAAAGGCTGCACTAATTAGACCCACATGCTTTGAGTCTGCCCTCACCTGCTGCTCGGACGGCTCTCGAATACCTCGACCTGTTATGTTATATTATGGAAGCATGCACATGCAACATGGAGACACCTTAACTGCGCTAGCAAATTTAATGAAAGAAAGTTTACCTCCGACTGCAACATAAGTCAAGTTCGGGTTTTATGTCCGTAATAATATAATATTTGTTTCCGTAATTGCCGGAGACATGTTCACCGGGGTTGATGAAAAATAAAGTAGCAGCCACCTGAGACCTTCCATCTGTCAAGGATAAGTACCGAATTGCATATAGTAGAAGAGTATGGCTCTGTACATGTGTATGAATAAAGAACTGTCGATTATGATAAAACCATTGCATTAAACCATTTAGATAATTTGATTACAACTACAAATCACCGAAAATATTGATACGTTTTACGTTTATAATTTGTACACAGACCCAAACACGATTTGCAAACACGCTGATCATTGGGAGTGTGCAGCGCCGTAGCTGTCAGGCGTGCACAGTTGAAGTGTGAAGAGAAAAGAAACATGTCGGCGACTGGAGTCGCAGCTAAGTTCTTCAATCAGCAGTGCTTATATGCGACCGCATTTACTTTTAGCGGCAGTGAAGCACTGCCTCATTTATGTAAAATAGGTGCAATGACAGAGACCGCGCACATCAGATCGTGAGTCATCGATCACTGATGGTTGCAAAGTATAAATTCTAATCAAAGTGTGATTTTATGTATGATGCAAAGTTCTTATGAAAACCGGTGAAAGTCTGTAGATCTGGATTGAATTGATAGTGTCGTTTGCCTGACGTGGCGAGGATGGATAAGTCCATCCGCGCAGTTGGCCTTGACAAACGATCGCCGTCCTATCTCTGCAAACGGGGCTGAATTTGAAACCCCTATCGGCTAAGCAAATGCGGTGACGTACAGCTCTGCTGATTGAAGAACGTAGCAGGTCTGCCAGCTACGGCATCAGAACACTACTCTCAATCAGCGTGTTTGTTTAAAACTTGTTTTGGGGTCTGTGTACTATTTATAAAAATAAACCTTATCCATCATCAACATTTTCGATAATTATAGTTGCAATCAAACTGTCTCTATGGTTTTATGCCGCTTTTATACTATCATCGACCGATCTTTATTCCTCAAAACATACGGACATATACGTCTTCTATTATCTATGTTTCAGTTCTTATCCTTAAAAAATGGCGGCTATTATGACTTTTGCGCTTTGCCCGTCTGGTAGTGACGACAGCGCGTCTCCGGTCATTCTTTTAAGTCGTGCTGAAGTCATTCACGTTGAGATTCTAAAAAAGTCTTGTTTTGTGATATTCATATAACCAAAATTTTTTAAATTCCTATTTGCTGTTTAAAAAGCAAACATTTAATAATGTTGATTGTTTCACTTTTGTTAATACATATGGTATGCTTTCATACGTTTATGTATAGGCTCAGTGGTCGAATGGTTAGAACACGTGACCTGTACTCCCTTGCGACTGCTGGGTGCAGCATTTCAAGATGCGCGGACCCTAGACCTGCATCTTTTAGAAAGGTGCTTTACTTACATTGCTTTTCCCCACCCAGAAGTAAAACAGGTATCTTTGGGGTGCCGCAATACTGTGAGACTAACATTGGCGGAGTCATTCACAGCCTGGTTGTATTTTCCCCAGAGCCTGGTTGTATGTTCCCCAGAGCCTGGTTGTATGCTCCCCAGAGCCTGGTTGTATGTTCCCCAAAGCCTGGTTGTATACCCCCAGAGTCTGGTTGTATGTTCCCCAGAGAGTTGAAATGGTACTGGAGTGATACAGAGAGCAGCCTGATGACCAGGGGGTAAAGTACGCGGTTCAGGTGCCCATCGATAGGTAAAAAGTTGCAATATTAAAAAGAGCACCTTTAACTCGGATCCGCAAAACTGACGCTGCCTATGCGGGCCGCGCTTCTGCAGCCTGGAGGGCAGACATGACAAGGAAAGACACGTACACTGCTGCAGCCTGGAGGGCAGACAGGACAAGGAAAGACACGTACACTGCTGCAGCCTGGAGGGCAGACAGGGCAAGGAAAGACACGTACACTGCTGCAGCCTGGAGGGCAGACATGACAAGGAAAGACACGTACACTGCTGCAGCCTGGAGAGCAGACAGGGCAAGGAAAGACACGTACACTGCTGCAGTCTGGAGGGCGGGCATGACAAGGAGAGACACGTACACTGCTGCTGGCTGGAGGGCCGACAGGACAAGGAGAGACACGTACACTGCTGCAGCCTGGAGGGCAGACAGGACAAGGAAAGACACGTACACTGCTGCAGTCTGGAGAGCAGACAGGGCAAGGAAAGACACGTACACTGCTGCAGTCTGGAGGGCGGGCATGACAAGGAGAGACACGTACACTGCTGCAGTCTGGAGGGCGGGCATGACAAGGAGAGACACGTACACTGCTGCAGCCTGGAGGGCGGACATGACAAGGAAAGACACGTACACTGCTGCAGCCTGGAGGGCAGACAGGGCAAGGAAAGACACGTACACTGCTGCAGCCTGGAGGGCAGACATGACAAGGAAAGACACGTACACTGCTGCAGCCTGGAGGGCAGACATGACAAGGAGAGACACGTACACTGCTGCAGCCTGGAGGGCAGACAGGACAAGGAAAGACACGTACACTGCTGCAGCCTGGAGGGCAGACAGGACAAGGAAAGACACGTACACTGCTGCAGCCTGAAGTCACGTACACTGCTGCAGTCTGGAGGGCGGGCATGACAAGGAGAGACACGTACACTGCTGCTGGCTGGAGGGCCGACAGGACAAGGAGAGACACGTACACTGCTGCAGCCTGGAGGGCAGACAGGGCAAGGAAAGACACGTACACTGCTGCAGTCTGGAGAGCAGACAGGGCAAGGAAAGACACGTACACTGCTGCAGTCTGGAGGGCGGGCATGACAAGGAGAGACACGTACACTGCTGCAGTCTGGAGGGCGGGCATGACAAGGAGAGACATGTACACTGCTGCAGCCTGGAGGGCGGGCATGACAAGGAGAGTCACGTACACTGCTGCAGCCTGGAGGGCGGGCATGACAAGGAGAGACACGTACACTGCTGCAGCCTGGAGGGCAGACATGACAAGGAGAGACACGTACATTGCTGCAGCCTGGAGGGCAGACATGGCAAGGAGAGACACGTACATTGCTGCAGCCTGGAGGGCAGACATGGCAAGGAGAGACACGTACATTGCTGCAGCCTGGAGGGCAGACATGGCAAGGAGAGACACGTACATTGCTGCAGCCTGGAGGGCAGACAGGACAAGGAAAGACACGTACACTGCTGCAGCCTGGAGGGCAGACATGACAAGGAGAGACACGTACACTGCTGCAGCCTGGAGGGCAGACATGACAAGGAGAGACACGTACACTGCTGCTGCCTGGAGGGCAGACATGACAAGGAAAGACACGTACACTGCTGCTGCCTGGAGGGCAGACATGACAAGGAAAGACACGTACACTGCTGCAGCCTGGAGGGCAGACATGACAAGGAGAGACACGTACACTGCTGCAGCCTGGAGGGCAGACATGACAAGGAGAGACACGTACACTGCTGCAGCCTGGAGGGCAGACATGACAAGGAAAGACACGTACACTGCTGCAGCCTGGAGGGCAGACATGACAAGGAAAGACACGTACACTGCTGCAGCCTGGAGGGCAGACATGACAAGGAAAGACACGTACACTGCTGCAGCCTGGAGGGCAGACATGACAAGGAAAGACACGTACACTGCTGCAGCCTGGAGGGCAGACATGACAAGGAAAGACACGTACACTGCTGCAGCCTGGAGAACAGACATGGCAAGGAAAGACACGTACACTGCTGCAGCCTAAAGGGCAGACATGACAAGGAAAGACACGTACACTGCTGCAGCCTGGAGGGCAGACAGGACAAGGAAAGACACGTACACTGCTGCAGCCTGAAGGGCAGACATGACAAGAAAAGACACGTACATTGCTGCAGCCTGAAGAGCAAACAGGGCAAGGAAAGACACGTACACTGCTGCTGCCTGGGGGGCAGACAGGGCAAGGAAAGACACGTACACTGCTGCTGGCTGGAGGGCAGACAGGACAAGGAAAGACAAGTACACTGCTGCAGCCTGGGAGGCGGACATGACAAGGAAAGACACGTACACTGCTGCAGCCTGGAGGGCAGACAGGGCAAGAAAAGATAAGAACACTGCTGCTGGCTGGAGGGCCGACAGGACAAGGAAAGACACGTACACTGCTGCAGCCTGGAGGGCAGACATGACAAGGAAAGACACGTACACTGCTGCAGCCTGGAGGGCAGACAGGGCAAGGAAAGACACATACACTGCTGCAGGATGGAGTCCAGACAGGGCAAGGAAAGACACGTACACTGCTGCAGCCTGAAGGGCAGACATGACAAGGAAAGACACGTACACTGCTGCAGCCTGGAGAGCAGACAGGGCAAGGAAAGACGCGTACACTGCTGCAGCCTGGAGGGTAGACAGGACAAGGAAAGACACGTACACTGCTGCAGCCTGGAGTCCAGACAGGGCAAGGAAAGACACGTACACTGCTGTAGCCTGGAGTCCAGACAGGGCAAGGAGAGACACGTACACTGCTGCAGCCTGAAGGGCAGACATGACAAGGAAAGACACGTACACTGCTGCTGCCTGGAGGGCAGACAGGGCAAGCAAAGACACGTACACTGCTACAGCCTGCAGGGCAGACATGAAAAGGAAAGACACGTACACTGCTACAGCCTGCAGGGCAGACATGACAAGGAAAGACACGTACACTGCTGCAGCCTGGAGGGCAGACATGACAAGGAAAGACGCGTACACTGCTGCAGCCTGGAGTGCAGACATGACAAGGAAAGACACGTACACTGCTGCACGCTGGAGGGCAGACTATGCAACGAAAGACACGTACACTGCTGCAGGGTTGAGGGCAGACTATGCAAGGAAAGACACGTACACTGTGTTTGCGTGTGTGTGTATGTGTGCGTGCGCGCGCGCGCGCGCGTACGAGTGTGTTGACACGCGTGTGCGCATGTATAAATGAGATCGCGGATGAGCGCGTGCATGTTTGAAGATTTTCGTGGAAGTGCGTGTTTGGGTTCGCAGGCGAACACTTACACATGATGTACATAAATACAGTGAAAGAAGTTTCCTATGAGTCGAAATGGTTTGCTGTGCTTGACTACGAGATATTGCCACAAGCATTCCACGCTCTGTCCGTCTGCTGCGCGAGCTTTGTGTTGCGCAGTGCACTACATCTAGGACTTCCCGATTCACGTTATTACTGAAAAAGAGTGAAAAGAATGACTCCTACTGTCCTCATCGCTAATATGTTCTAGATCGTTGAAGCTTGCAGTTTAATACTGATGATTCTCAAGCTTCATCTCCTCCCTGTCAGTGGCAGTGAACGTGCTGGCGTCGATACCCACAGCTTGTAAATAGCATTAGCTACGAGTGTTAGTATAACATTTTGATATCACATGGTTCTGGGGTAATCAAGAACAGCGTAGTAGAGAATCTGGGAACCTCCACAAAAGCGCATGTTCGACTGATGAGTGGCGCGCGTGCTCGAAGAGACCGAAACCTTGGCGAAAGGCGACTGGTCTGGGATCAGCACGTCCCCTTGAAACCCACACCAACCTGACGTGAGAACAACGCCGTAGTTCGTAAGAATAAAGCGGCTGAGAGCCTTCCCACTGGAAAGTTCCTCCCCACGTTACGGGGTCATTTTCTACATGAGGACTTTTCTTCTGAGGGCTGAAGTTGCAAATGTTTGAAAGACTAGTGTAGCGAAAGTCTTTTCGCAAAAAGCCTTGATGAGCCGCCTCAGATATACAAATGTAGTAGCCATAAGGGCAGAGATCAACGAACTTCCTCATGAGGTCAACTAAAGGTCGCTAGTGCCTGTCTTCCTCTGTTGTTTGTTAGCACCTCAAGTTCAGAGAACGCAGCGCGCATCTTCATCAGGCAGGTGGGCGGATCCCAGCAATCCCCACACTGAGGAGGTGAACTCAGTGAAAGCATTTCATTTGCAGGTAAGTGGCAACCTTTTTGTCTCCTTTTGTGCATTTATCTTCGCTGACTAGTAACAACTGGGACATTTCAGTAGCGCAAAGGCACAATTGAAAAAGGTTTACTTTTCGTTTATTGCAGTAGATTGATAAACTGTGCAGCATAACATGCATTTCCAAGGGAACAGAGTTACACTCTGCAGATGGGAAACATACTTATCCTTCAGTCATTAAAGCATGAAAGTTTTTTAAAGTATGAAGCAATTTGACTCCGTCACAGATATTCACTGCAGTGCTTTGGCATAATGCTTTGTCATTAAGATCCGAAAGGCGTTCAGCAGGCTGAAGAAATAGAATGAAGAACAGAGACGACAGCTTGACAAAGTCATTTTTCGAGTTCTGCGTTTTGCTTCAGACGTTCTTACACTACTACTGTCTGGTCACTGTAATCAAAACTCTTCCTTTTGCAAATCAATTGATGCTTAAGGGGATGCGTTCAAGGAGAAGGAACAAGTCAACACTTTCTCTTTGGAATATGATTTTATTTTGAAACTGCTTCATATCTGTTTTATATTTGTGACCCTCCATCACAAAATGAGTCACTCGTTGCATTTTGAACATTTGAGATCTGTATGTTTTTAAACAAAAGCACACAACAAGCTTTTCAGTGGTGCAAGAATCATGAAAATATCACTACCCTATACGATTTTACATGACTTTGATGATAGACACCCTAAAATACGTTTTGTGAGATGAACGCGTTTCAAGTTTACTGATATTATTCCCCTTTCTTCCTTAGCAACCCTTATTCCAGACGCATGAAATTTGCCACAGAGATAAAACAACCACCAGCAAATCAACTGTTGCTTTGGTTGGCAGCCTAGGATATTCCCGCGTCGATCTGTTGCAGTGGCGGCTACGAAACTTTTAGAAAATGCCTGATGTCGATGATCGGTTTGCAGATGTTTTTGTAAATGATTTACCACCACATAAACAAAATTCAAAAAACATACTCTTACACATTGATTTCACACACGAAACTTACTCATACAATGACGAAGGGACTAGAGAAGCCAAATAATAAGAAATCTTAAACTCGACCACCACAACTCCATCGTCCTTTGTGGGCGGTTTGCGCAAAATGACTCGACTGCGACACCGATTCAATTAGTGATGGAGAGTCACATTAGATAGGTATGAGTGATACAGTTTAACATATATATGTAGATTAATTTGGTCATTATCGGTGGTCTCAGAGGCAAGGACTTAACTCTAGCGTTGGCAGTTTTTGCAGTTTAGTCTCTGAATATAATTTCTGGGGCGTTTCATCTTCTATATTTTAATTATAAATTGTCATAAGACTAGAATATAACTTCACTTAGCACATATATTTCTCTCTCTCTCTATCTCTCTCTCTCCCTCTGTCTCTCTCTCTCTCCCTCTTGCTTCCTAGCTCCCACCCCACCCATTGCAAGCAGTTTATCCCTCCTTCCCTTCTGTCTGTCTGTCTGTGTGTCTGTCTGTCTGTCTGTGTGTCTGTCTGTCTGTCTGTGTGTTTGTCTGTCTGTATGTCTGTATGTCAGTCTGTCAGCCTCCTTTCCTGCCTGCCTGTCTGTCTGTGTGTCTGTCTGTCTGTGTGTCTGTATGTCTGTGTGCCTGTGTGTCTGTCTGTCTGTCTGTCTGTCTGTGTGTGTGTGTGTGTCTGTCTGTCTGCCTGTATGTCTGTCTGTCTGTCTGTCTGTTATTGTGTCTGTCTGTCTGTGTGTGTGTGTGTCTGTCTGTCTGTCTGTGTGTGTGTGAGTGTGTGTGTCTGTCTGTCTGTCTTGTCTGTCTGTGTGTCTTTCTGTCTGTCTGTCTGTCTGTCTGTCTGTCTGTCTGTCTGTCTGTCTGTCTGTCTGTCTGTGTGTTTGTCTGTGTGTCTGTCTTTCTGTCTATCGGTCTGTCTGTCTGTCTGTCTGTCTGTCTGTCTGTCTGTCTGTCTGTCTGTCTGTCTGTCTCTGTCTGTCTCTGTCTCTCTCTGTGTCTCTCTATGTCTCTCTCTCTGTTTCTCTCTCTCTCTATCTCACGAACACACGCACACAGACACACGCGCACGCACAACACACACACACACACACACACACACACACACACACATACACACGTGTGCATGCCAAATGCGCGCTTGCACAACAGTTAACACACGCACTTACTCGTACATAGACAGGAGCCGCGCGAAACACATGTGCGTGCACGCCTAAATAAACAGAGGCATACACACGCACCCCGGCGTGGGCTCATGCATTATTAGTCCACTCCCTGTAGGAACTGAGGGAGGTTCTTGCTTCACCGACAGCCATGGCGGACAAGTTCAAGGAATACTCTGGCAGCGACAAGGCTGCCATCATCGAGGGCTTGCGATCCAAGTTCACGGGTTTAAATCTGAAGGAAGTGGCTCTCGTCGGTGCTGCCATCGGACTCTTCGTCATGGTGGTTATTCTGGGAGCCTTTGTTGGCGTGGAGACGGAGAAGGCATCCGTTGCTCAGGCTCAGGTATGTGCTAGTAGACAGGTGTCTTTTGCAATCAGGTAATGGTCACTATGACATACCATAACTATAGTCCGCATTCCGATGTAGCGTCAACACCAGGGGCGGTAGGTTCACAAAGGCGTAGCTTTATGACGTCTGTATTCGAGAAAAGAGATGTTTCGTTTTGGTTTGGTGTGACGTAATTTGTGTTCAACACATTGACGGGGCACTATAGGCAGCCTTGGCTGTTCAGTGTTCAAATGTTCATCATTCATCCCGATTTCCCAGACATGTTATAGTTTAAAATTGCGTATGAGACATCTCGGAATTGTTCTGGTTGGGAGATTTCTGGACGCCCAAAAAGCTGCCTCCGTATGAATAATGAAGAAAGTCAGCGTTAACACAGCTGATGTAGATTCGAGACCTTGACCTGACCGTAACTGTAGGCACTACTGGAATATAGATGTTGTTTGGATCTCGTTATGCGATTACTCCTGCAACAAGTCTGAACACCACAAAGACAGCAGCAAAGAGGCAGCTTTGGCTTTGTGCTATGGCTAGAGCTCACCATAAGTTACAGATGGTGTAACAGTTTGATTAATTTTTATGTACTGCCAGATTACATTATCGACAAAAAATAACAAGAGAAAAATGATGACAATGTATGTACACAGTGCAGAAATCTTACGGACAAATCTTTGGTTTCCTATTTTTAAGTTTTTAGCTGACTTTAAAAAAAAATACATATCTTTAACGAATGAATTCATCAATGAAAGCTTAAATCTGTCCCCATGATATAGCTTTGAACGCGCATTTTTTTGGTTTATTACTCTGTTAGAAACAAATGATTAATTTTAATTTCTTGTTCCACCACCCTGTCCGTTTTTCATTGACTCCGACTACATATAACTACTTTTTATATCAGTACTGACACTATTTGTCCCCTTGAGTTCCTGTGTGTCCGTGCAGCCTGTATTTCTGCCTGTGTGTTGAATACCTATGCTGCCTACCTCCCAGCACAAATGTCAGGTGAGTTCCAATCCCCTGTGGTGCAGGTGGCACAGCTGCAGGCGGTGTGCCAGGACAAGACATGTCTGGAGGCTGCTGCCTGGAGCATCGCCAACGTCAACAGCAGTGTGGCGCCCTGTGACAACTTCTACCAGTACGCCTGTGGCAACTACAAGCTGGTCAAGCCTTTGGATGCGGAGACATCGTACCACTCAGTGCTCAGTGACATGTATGAAAGGAACGAAAATAAGCTCGTCTACCTCATGGAGAGTCCTGTCAGGCAGCAGGTCAGTTCTGCACAAGTTTAGACAAAATAGTGTCTGGCTTTAAGATCGAAGAACAGTCCTAATAGACGATCCTAAATGGAAGAAGAAAACTATTACATTTGTTTTGTCCTATACAAAATTATCACTCACTAAATACCAACTATGAGTTGTGAGAGAGAGTCGGAACACTTCTTCAGCACAGTCATTCATAGAATGATACAATGTTGAGCATCCTTTCGTTGACTGCATAAGTGAGACAATCATCTTAGAGAAGAAACATATTAAAAATCTTTGCAATTCGTACCCTCTAGAGGCAGACCATTGAAACGAATTTTTCAAACACCCTATTTGTTTTACCATTGGTTTAAATCACACACCCTTTGTTGTGCAAGAAAGAAAACCAAGATTTAACAGTTCTTCGTTCTGAAGAACATATCTCAATAAATTTATGAAATTCAATGAAATGAAGTGTGTCAGTACACCTTCAACAACGATATCGCATTCCAGACATCCATTCAACTTTCAAAAACAATCAACGTTATTTACTGCTGTTAGAAGAAATACGTGGCACGGATTTGATTTTACTGATTCATCGACGGCTATATTGAGTTCTAATTGTCCCATTCGATTCTCTTAGAATTCTATCTCTGAACAGCAAAGAACACCCCTGCTGCATGGATGGATTACTGCTGCGGAGTTAAGTTCTGTCAATATCCAAATCTTAGAGCGTGTTTCAAGATATTGTCTCTTTAAGTTTTCCATATTAGCATATAACCAAACGGTACGAAAAATGTATTTCTACCAGCAACGTTTGACCACAGAAAATCCAGGTCACTTCAGTGAAGACTTGAAGGAACTTTGAACTTAGTACGTCACACTAGTAGTGTATTAAATCACAAAATTCAAGTTACTCTCTCCTCTCGTTCATTGCCAAATGCGAGCTCAGAAATCGGCTCCAAACACAGAAGTTTACTTTTCTATTAAAGAACAAAATGTATTACAAAGAAGACGTGTAGTGTGAACATATTATTATTGACGTATCGCTTCTGAAAATTAAGCAAACAAACAAACCAAATGTTCCTTTGATTGGGTACAACATAGTGTTTCTCGTTCTGTGCATGCCAGGACTGGGCTTCTGAGAAGAAGCTGAAGGACCTGTTCACCTCCTGCAACGACCAGTTTACCAGGGAGATGAAGAAGGGGAAGCCCATGGTGGACCTCATCAACACTAAGCTGGGCGGATGGTCTGTCCTGGGAAACTGGAACCCAAACACTTGGGACTTCAACGTGGACCTCAAGGTGGTGCAAGATGACCTCTGGTCCAACGCCTTCTGGACCTACTACGTCATCTACGACTGGCACAACCGTGGCAAGTACACTCTTGGGGTAAGTTACTTTCGAAGTCCGTTGAATGCTCGAGTTGTGAGTTGCTTCCGCATATATTTTTAAAGAGACATTTGCAGGAGATGATTCCAAAAGAAGTGTGTGCTTCTATTATATGATATTGGACGTGATCTTCAAAGAGGAGTTTGAGAAAAGAATATGTGTGTTAATTTTCTCTTCTTTCCTGAAAAAGGAAACCCGCCAGTTAACAATTTATTTACCTGTAGGCAAACTAGTTAATGTCATACACGGTCATCCTGGGGGGCAGGGAGAGAGTTGACAAGAGGGAGGATGTGTGAATATACCGAGCAGGAAGACCGGGTCACATGTCACCCGAATGCGTCCTTGAAGACGCAGGAGCTTTGAGTTGGGGGTGTCATATGTCATCCGGCTATGTAACCAGTAGCACGACCCACCGAGGGCTGCTCCACTAACACACTTGGTAGCAGAGAATGCAGTAAGAAAGCACAGACGTATGGGTATTCTGAAATAGCCTACCTAATCGTATGTGCAGACAACGATAAGTAATCTTTTTTGAAATCTTATCATTTTCCTTCTGATTTGTAGCTTAACTTTAACTCGTTTTTGTGTGTGTAAAACACGCATTACATTATTTGGAATATTAAAAAAAACTACATTCATTTCATGCATAAGTTCCTCTTTTAGATGATGATGGCGAATGGAAAAGATATGGGATGAAAGATTGATTACCTTAATAAAATAGTGCATAACTTGTGCGTGTCTGTGATGCATACTTGTTGCAATCCATCTTGCGTTTCATAGTTTTAATCTTCGTGTATTCTTGTTTGCTGTTTGGGTAACATGTGCTCCATAATTCAAGAAATCAATCAGAGCCCGACTCGGCACTGCGATTGCCTATCAATTGCATGTACACACTTGTGGCAGCATCATGTAATATTTTCCTGTAGGTTAAACATGTGTCCTTTTCGCAAATGTCAGGCGAGTGACTTACACACAATGGTATTTTGCAGGAAGTAAAAAACCCATGATGAGTTGGACAAAAAGACCGACATATTGATAGAGTACCCTGCGTGGGCCATGGAGTTTTGCCGGTCAAAGTAAACACCGAGAGGCTGAAAGGTCGCAAACTGTAAAGTGAGAACAGCACGATCACTCGGTGAACGGATGGCTGTGAAAGGTAGCACCAGTGGGTACGTGGGACGGAGACCTGCTTATTAGCATACAATAGCCACCGTGACCCCGTTACTCCACACAAGTGTTGACAATCCATGTGTTCCATACCGCTCTTATGTAAAGGCAAACATTGAGTCTGGACATGTTTGCATTCTCTTGTCTGTCCTGGTTTTTCTGAGTTCACATCGAAATGATTATTGTCGTTGCATAACGCGTTAAGCTGCTTAGCATAGCGCGGTAACAAGTGTACTGTCTCGAGCAAGCCACTAGCAAATTATGTATTTATCTATTGTTTTTATTATCGACAAAAACTAGACCCAACATCACCATTTGAAATCAGTCTTTTACAGTGAAGCTCCTAACAAGGCGTTACATGTAACATCCAGGTTAAAATGCACAGGCATAATGGAGAAAGAACGGAGTCCTCATACAGTTTCCCGTTTTTTACACGCGAAAGAAAGAAAGACAAAAATTGATTATGCGCTGCTCCAGAAGAATCATATGCACCTATCCTGCCTTCATAATCGCTCATTTTAGCTGTTTCATCGATGAAAATTATTGTGTTGTAGCCAGTAAAGTGTAAAGCGGTTTGAGACCAAGATACGGGTGATACGTTGCTATATAAATCCATATATTTACCTTTAGTTAAAGGATCACGTTTGTACAGAGTTCCCAATAGATGGACATACTCTATGAAAAGCCACATTGAGATGGGGCAGTGTGTTAATTCCTGCACATGGCCAAAGCCTTATGTCTATAAACTGCATTTTGTTATGTCGATCTGCACTACCTGATGTATGAGGTTGTGTCACTTTTCTTCTCGTCATACTCATAACGCTGCTTCAGGAAAGAAAATAAAGTATTAATATGTCATGACTTACAGTCCTGATCACAATGTTCACGTTTGTCTAATGTATCATGAGTAAGTCATACACTCTATAAACTGGAGGAAACATCCAGGGTAGGTTGAAGAGCGCAAGTCTTTTGTATCGCAAGCAAACACGTATTGCCTGCATGCAGATGAAGAAAAGGAAAACACGATACATCTTTGCACTACTTATATCATATTCTAGGACGAAGTGACACGAACTATGCCGCCCTGATGAAAGTAGCTCGTAACAAACATACTTCAACTGATCGATGACACCCCCACAGCAACATGTCTTGGGGTCAATTTCGAACACATTACAGAGATCATCAATGCCTCGGCCTATGAAACAGAACGTGCTTCGTCTCTCATTCGGCTTTGCAATGAAATTCTACACACTGCGTTAATGAACACAGTCGCAATAACCTATTTTTGAAATGACAGCTGTCACTTAAAACATTAAACGTTTTGTCTAGATGTGATAAAATGGCGTACCTTACTCAGTTTAATTCCCGTACTACAATTTAAAACGTACATCAATTTCCACAACGTCTAGAACCCACCGAATATCTTACCATGAATAACCGTTCAACTATCCAATCATGTTCGTGATTTCATTGGGTGTAACCATGGCTGAAAGTGGTGTTTTCCGTGTGCAGTTCGATAGCAACGAAGTAAATGAAACCCTCCTGAAGAACTGGGTCAACGTCGTGAACACATGCGTGGACACGTGGCAATGTTTTCGTGTCAGCCCTGCACACTTCATACCCAGTCACCACACAAAGTCCCTGTGACAGTGGGTGATTCCGCTCCATTAGACGTGGTGGTTCTCCTCTCATCCCCTCTCCTTGATATATAACCTGTCCCCCCAAAGTAAGTCAGTCCATACTTCTGTCAAATGCACATACAACCCAGGCCCACTCAGGAAGGCGAGTGCTCGCCTACTGAACAGGGGGTTTTGGGGGAGTAGAAAACGCTACTCATAGTTTCTACTAGTGCTACTACTGCTCTCTCTCTCTCTCTCTCTCTCTCTCTCTCTCTCTCTCTCTCTCTCTCTCTCTCTCTCTCTCTCTCTCTCTCTCTCTCTCTCTCTCTCTCTCTCTCTCTCTCTCTCTCTCTCTCTCTCTCTCTGTGCGTGCATACATGGGTGTGCGTGCTTGCTTGTGTGTGTGTGTGTGTGTGTGTGTGTGTGTGTGTGTGTGTGTGTGTGAGTGTGTGTGTGTGTGCGCGTGCGTACGCGCGTTAGCGTATGTCCGTGCTTGCGAAAGGCGCCTGTGCTAATGTGTAGATCATATATGTGCAGGTGTTTGTGTGTCTTTAGATGATGGGATGGGGCAAAGACCATAATTATATCTGACGATGACGTATAGCGTATGGCAACGATACACTGGGTGGCGTAGTGTTGGGGATGGAAGTAGATGGTTAGATCCGTCTAGAGGTTAAGGGGCACAGGATGAAGGGAAGTGGGAGTGGGGGTGGGGGTGGCTGTGACACGGTGCTTTAGGCTAGCGAAAGCCCTGAGTGACGAGTAATTCAAAACCTGCTGCACCTTGTCGCTCTGATATTCAAATGCATTAACGTGATCAGCATTGGGGATACTTCCAATGCTCGCTGTATTTTCAGCTTGCCGATCTACGTGCGTTGTTGTTACATTGTGCACACCCTATACTTGGTCCGCGTGTTCCTCAAGATTCAACGCTTGTTGGGGTTGCTCTGGTGTAGATAGCTGCCTTGCCAGAATAGGAGAGAGAGAGAGAGAGAGAGAGAAAGAGACAGAGAGAGACACAGAGAGAGCTACAGAGAGAGACATATAGAGAGATACAGAGAGAGACAGAGAGAGATATCCAGAGAGAGACACAGAAAGAGACAGATAGAGAGAGAGATACAGACAGAGACAGAGAGAGACAGAGAGAGACACAGATAGACACAGAGAGACACAGAGAGAGAGAGAGACAGAGAGAGACACAAAGAGAGAGAGAGAGAGAGAGAGAGAGAGAGAGAGAGACGAACGGGCAAGCGGACGGACGGGCGGGCGGGTGGGCGGACAGACAGACGGACGAAAAGACAGACTAGCTGACATAGAATCACACACACACACACACAGACATGCACACACACACACACACATGCACACACACACACACACACATACACACACACATACACACACACATACACACACGCGCAAGGCGGAAACGAAAGAACGGGGGGCCAGATGAATAGATGGGCGGAATAACGTCCAAATAAAGAAAGAAAGAAAGAAAGGGACAGGCAAACTGACCAAGGGTAGGGCTTTCAGGTGGGTATACAAGCAGGCAAGCTCACTGCGCAGTTAAGAAGTTATCCTTGCAGGTTTACTGGAGGTCCTACATACTTTACTAGCCGCTTCGCGGCCAGGCACTGCGCAAAGCGCCAAAGCCACATACAAAGCCAAATTCTTCAGCCGCCATTTTGTTATTCTCATTACGTAACCATGATAACCAAAAATGTCTTCACAGATCTTCTTCATTTGACTTTACCTACCCACACACCAAATTTCGGTCAAATCGGAGCACTTTCAGTTTTCAGCGGCCATCTTGTTTGTGTCCACTTCCGGTTACCCTGGCAACACCATTTTTTTAACACCACCATGACCTGAACCCGGCCAACACCTAACCCCATACCAAGTTTCAAGTCGATGGGAATAAAACTGTGGAAACGTATAAGTGTCACACAGACACACACACACACACAGACAGACAGACAGACAGACAGCTCAATTATATACAGAGATCTGTCTGTCTGTCTGTCTGTGTGTGTGTCTGTCTGTCTGTCCCGACTTAACGGCTGATATCTCAAAAACTGCTTGACGGATTTCCTTGACATTTTGCACACTTACTGGAAGTTAGGTCCGATTGAATGTATCAAATTTTCAGAATCGAGGTTTGAAAAGAAAGTGATTTTTTAAGGTCGTAAACTCGAAAACAGCCGCCTAAAATGTCAATTGACGGAATGGCGAAATGCAAAATGTGTGACGTGATCAATAACGTGACGTAATTTTATCTGTATGTCTGTCTGTCAGTCCCGACTTAACGGCTGATATCTCAAAAACTACTGGACGGATTTCCTTGACATTTTGCACACTTACTGGAAGTTAGGTCCGATTGAATGTATCAAATTTTCAGAATCGAGGTTTGAAAAGAAAGTGATTTATTTAGGTCGTAAACTCGAAACACCCCCCCCCTAAAATGTCAGTTGACGGAATGGCGAAATGCGTGGCCTAATGGCAGTGAATCGATATTAAACTTGGCAGAAATAGACCTTGAGTATCCTAAAATGTACAAGACCACTCAAATTTCATGAACTATCATCCATTTTTCTACAATTTACAGTGCAAAATACGAACCAAGGCGGTTTACGGAAAAGAACGTTATAAATGCTTTACCAACACTCAGTCATACCAGTTCTCCAATGGCACATCTGGTAGAGCGTGGGACTCTTGGTCATGCATAACCAGGTTCGATTCTGCGCTGAAACTTTTTTTTCTTCTCTTTTTTCGAGAGGTTGTGGGTTCGAACCCGACCTGGTTTTTTGTGTTTTTGTGTGTGTGTGTGTTTTCCCCCCTCTTTTCTCGAGAGGTTGCGGGTTCGAACCCGATCTTCTTTTTTTTTAAATGCCAAAACCTGGAGGTTCAGCGCCAGCGGTTATTATTGTGATTTCAAAGCGCAAACATGTAGCACCGAGAAACATCAACTGAAAATGTTGTGAGACAAAGGTAATTATTCTTGTGTAGTGTAACACTTAAGAAATAATGCCATGGCCGCTGTGAGAAAGGTGAGAGATTTACCGATGTTTGTCCTTGTAGATAAATTTTTCAATAGGCAAGACGAGGAGAATACAATCGGCCCGCTTTGCATGGATGCGAGGAAGCAAAGGAACGCGCGAGGACCAGGCCGGTGTCAACATGTCTTAGCCTTTACATCTGCAGCCATAACATATTGACGCATGTTGACACGGACATATTCCTGGCGAGAACCTTGCTTTTCTCGCCTCTATGCAACGCGCAATCGGTCTTGTTTGTATTGTTCTTGCAATCGTCCCTTAAAGGGTATGACCACTACAAGTTACGGACTGATTCACTGAGCAATTCATTTAAATGAGATGATATGATGAAATAATATAAACATCTATACACCTCCGTTGCGCATATGGAAGAAAGGCGGTAGTGTCTGCTAAATGAAGCGGCTCTACGTTTCGTTAGTTGCAGACGGCAAGGAAGAAGGGAGGTAATTCTGTTTTGAGTTTAGGTTATCTCCCTTAAGTTTACCTGAGACAGGTTTTAGAAGGTCATGAAAGGGCCCATTCAACTTACTGACAGTACTACAGAAACCATCGTACAAACTCAAAGAGCACGAATACATCTACTTAATGAGTTTGTTTAAATCAAGCAAGTCAAGGGCAGTTTCCTCGCAAAACTTATGAGGTCAACAGCGAAGAAAGGGTGCACTTATGTATGTGCTTGCTGCTGGGCCGCTCCTGAGGCAAGCTGAAATAGCAACTGTAATGTACGTGTGCATGTTCATGTTGCAGCTATATCCATCAGGCACGGGGAGGTACGTTCGATGGAAGTACTATCTGAGTCCCGAAACACAAAAGGTAGGTTGGACACGATGCACTGTACTGTTAGTTCATATGCATTATATCGGTTGTGTGAAGTTGCCGAAATGGAAGTACCGAATGAAGAACATCGCCTAAACGTTGTTATGTCAGCACGGTAGTGAATGTCTTCGGAAATAAGTAGTGTTGCTGCTACGGTCAGACTACTGTGACTGTATTCAGACACCATGAAATACAATTGCCGTATGTACAGGTGCGTGACTGACAAAACGGGTTTACTCTAAAAACATCTGACTACGTTCAGTGACCATGAAAGACAGTGGTTGTACTTACAAGTGCGAGAACTGACAAAAAGTTTTCGTTTTAGACAGTGCCACACTTACAGGTGCAATACTGACAAGACAAATATTTCACTCTAGGCTATATCTGACCATGTTCAGATGGCATGAGAGACAGTGCCTGTACTTACAGGTGCGAGACTGTAAAGACAAATCTTTCACCCTAGACAGTTCTGACAATGTTTAGACACCACGAAAGACAGTGCCGTACTTACAGGTGCGAGACGACTACAAGAAGTTCATGCGTCGTGTGGCACAGCTTCTACAGAGAGACGCCAACGTCACTATCATGACTGATGACGTCAAGGCCCAGAAAGTGGAAGAGTTCGTCAATGACGCCTTCGCCATAGAGACGCAGGTGGCTCAGGTCTGTAAACGATCATGATGCGCACACGCGCGCGTACCCCCCCCCCCCCCCTACATGCACTCTCCGTCCAGATCACGCCCCAGGCCTCAGTCCAGTACTTCTCTCTTAAAATGCTCAAACTGAATCTTCAGAGTTTAAGTAGACATTTGTTATTGCCAAGTCAAGATATATGTTTCTTGAAGACTAGGCGGAGACACGTGGAAATTAAGTCAAGTGTTTCTATCTTTCAAATATCTTCATTGATCTAAATGACGTATTTGGAGAAAAAATGCACTTTATATGTTATTCCAATCACTATGCGTGTGTTGCCAGGTGGCGAGTACCTCCAACTATCAGCCCAGGGCAACATCGCCAGAAAACCGCATCACGCTGCGCGACCTGAAAGCTCAGACCTCCAACGTGGTTGGTATTTGGTATTAGTAGTTTGCTATGAAATGCTTGCTGCACGTGTAAATGGCTACATTGTAGATAAGAGTATGTGCGTGAAGAAGGGGAGTGAAGGAGAGAAGAGAGTGTTTTATATGGGCGGCGTGTTAAATGTGTGCGTGTGTATATGTGCGCTCGTGCGTGCGTGTGTGTGTGTGTGTGTGTGTGTGTGTGTGTGTGTGTGTGTGTGTGTGTGTGTGTGTGTGTGCATGTATGGGCATAGGTTGTTCGTGTTTTGAGTTACCCACATCATGTTACTCTTAGCACTTCACAGACTTGGACAACTTTGACTTACTGCTGTATCTGCGTGTACGCGCATTCGATTCCATCGTAGACTGACATATATTGGGAGACAAAACAACTGTTTTCTCGTTTCTTTCGCCCCACCCCCAATATCAAGGTTCTCACTTACATTGCATTTGAGTATCAGTTAGTGTTCCATTTTACTTGTTCTCGTATCTACAAGTATCTGCCTAGCCCGAATCTTAGTATGGGACACAATCGTTTTGTTGGTTGCGACAAATGTTTCCTGTCTTTGCCTAGATCGACTTTGTGGAGGTGACAACCTACTTGTTTAGTGATGGTGTAGTCACTGCTGACACCCCGGTCGTGGTCTACAACTTGAACTACCTGAAAAACCTCACCCAGATGATCTCCCAGCTTCCAGCGGGAGACAAACCAAGGTATAAACATATCTAGTGCATGTTTACCTACAACTAAAGGCACGCTCTCAATATCAGGTCCTCATAGTGTTCTCCACTCTTTCTTGCTGATGCTTAGCGCTTAGTCCCGTGGCTATTAAGTGGCATATTTGTTTGTTTCATTACACCAGGCGACAGAAAAGCAGCTGCAACACACGAACAATCACTTATGCGCAGTATGTGTACGCCTGGGGTATATTTCAAGTCTCTGCGAGTGTTCTGCACATTTCCAGTACATTAATTTATTGGTTAGACTGCCACAGGGGAGCCACACTAGTGGACTCGTCCGAGGAGAGCGGAGCGATGCGGTAGAGACAGCGAAGATGACGTAACACACACGCTGACGGGCCACAGCATCTGATTGGTTGCGTTTTTACATGGGCGTTTATGCTCGAAAATGATCATGCAAACACGCGTCCAATCAAATGCTGTGGCCTGTCAGCGTATTTAAGTCATCCTCGCTGTCTTTCCTGCACCCCTCTCCTTGGACGAGTTCACTAGTGTGGCTGTCTTTCCTGCACCCCTCCCCTCGGACCAATCCACTGGTGTGGCCCGCCTTTGAAAGTCTAACCACTTCATGTTCATCCTCAAATCCTTATCTGATTTACATTCAATTTTTTATTATATAAAAATTACCCCATGATAATTCGTTACTTTGGCTTGCGTTACATACAACTCATGATAATTCAATTCTTTGGCTTGCGTTTCATACAACTCATAAAAATTCACTACCTGGCTTGCATTACATACATGATAATTCAATACTTTGGCTTGCGTTGCATACAACTCATGGTAATTCAATAATTTGGCTTGCGTTACATACAACTCATGATAATTCAATACTTTGGCTTGCGTTACATACAACTCATGATAATTCAATACTTTGGCTTGCGTTACATACAACTCATGATAATTCAATACTTTGGCTTGTGTTACATACAACTCATGATAATTCAATACTTTGGCTTGTGTTACATACAACTCATGGTAATTCAATACTTTGGCTTGCGTTACATACAACTCATGATAATTCAATACTTTGGCTTGCGTTACATACAACTCATGGTAATTCAATACTTTGGCTTGCGTTACATACAACTCATGATAATTCAATACTTTGGCTTGCGTTACATACAACTCATGATAATGCAATACTTTGGCTTGCGTTACATACAACCCATACCAGAGAAAACCACGGGAGCTCGATGGCAAGGAAAACAGTTTAAAGTGGAACATGTCTAGCAGCAGGATCCACGTCCTACTGATCTCCATCTCGCACTAACCAGGGCACCCATTCCGTCCCCCATTAACATGTTCAATCTGATCACCTGCGTCCTGTACGCTGTGCCTGCAGGATGCTGCACAACTACATGGTGTGGCGAGTGCTGGAAGAGTACGTGCAGGACCTGAGCTGGGAGTACGTGCACGCAAACAGGGAGGTCTATGTGGACATCACGGGCTACGCCGAGTTCCTGGGCAACTGGCGCTACTGCTTCAGCTGGGTGTCCTGGGAAATGAAGGAAGCGCTAGGAGCGCTCTTCATCATGGACCACTTTGCAGACAAGAACAAAGAAAAGGTCTCTGGGTCTTAGGGCTGCATCACAGTGGTAGTGCGTGAGAGGAGTAGGTAGGGGGATGAGTGGTTGCGTGTATGTTTGCATGCGTGTCAGATTGACGGCCAGTCGAACTTACAGATGGATGAATAGACGAACGGCGAAAGGACGAATATATAAATAAAAACAAACAAACGAACGTTTTATTGAGAAGGACTGGCCATTCCAATTCAAGTTGAACAATCAGTGCAAACATAAATATAGCAAGGAGATGTAAATTATATGTGGCAATGTATCAACCGAATACATTTTTCTAATCTTTCAGATAGAATAGTAGAAAGCACTGCATTCGGATGAATTTTCAGCTCATGATTTGCTTTGGAAGACTTTGTACAAATACTCACTTGTAGCTCTACTTACAATTTCACCATCATTACTCATAAAAATTCCCATACCATTTTCAGTTGGTAGAGACAGATGCAACCGCAGGTGCCGCTCTCTCAAATCCTGCAATGCAGGACATCCCCAAACAAAATGACATTCTTCTTTTTCTTTTTCTCTAAACAGGGGACGCAGCGTTCCACACGAATGCTTCATGTGTCCACTTTTAGGAATGTATAATTCAGTATACCCATCCATAAGTGAACAAACTATCTCTAAATATTTTTAAAATCAATACTGCCTCGGTAATTTTCGACTGTACACTCGAACAAAAATTATTTCTAGACGGAATACCTAATATTTCTATTCAAAGTGTTCATCCACTGAATACGAAAATGATGAATGATTATATCTATAAGGCTCTTTATGAATACACGCTTATTTGCAGTGGCCTGATATATGTACATAGATAAATTTTAAAATAACCACAAACAACGGGCAGATCAAAGGACAGGATGATGAGACTGAAGGCACATAAAATATAATGAATAAACGAACACACAGTTGAAAGATCAAGTCGGCATGTACACGTCGCTTACTGAACAGCAGACTAAACGGGTTTTATGCTAATGTGACGTACTCGTTCTTTAATCAAATGGCTTGTTTAAATGTCTAGGGGAAGAACTAAAGCACGCACCTTCATTCCTCCATTCAAACGCTAGATGGTAATTGTCTGGCAATGAAGCAATGGCAAAACCAATATCAATTCAACAAGGAAGTAGTTTAATTTTCAGGATGCAATTACCCGTGAAAGGTGAATGGGCGTCAAGCGCCACAAAAATGCATAGAATGCAAGTAGAAGCAATCAATTCATTTCAACAACTTGCAGTGAGACATGGAAAAAACAAACAATGGAAAGAAATATGTCTGCCCGAGCCGAGGTAATTAACTAAGTGTACTTAGCTGACCCTTTCGATGAAATCGTGGAGTTGGAGATGCACGGACTTATACCCCGCGCCTATCGCGCTAGCACAGGGGTTGGGGGAAGGGGGTCTGAGTGCACCGACATTGCAGCCGGTGACCCGGGAGAAAAAATCACCACAACGACGGAAATGGTCGCACTTGACACTCTTTCCTTCTCTCTCTCTCACCACAACGACGGAAATGGTCGCACTTGACACTCTTTCCTTCTCTCTCTCTCTCTCCACAACGACGGAAATGGTCGCACTTGACACTCTTTCCTTCTCTCTCTCTCTCTCCACAACGACGGAAATGGTCGCACTTGACACTCTTTCCTTCTCTCTCTCTCTCTCTCTGGCATTTCTTCCTCTGGGTCGTGCAGAGGGAACTTGTTCCTCCTTCTTCTCCTTCTTCTTCTTCTCTCCCACATGGCCACTGCCAAGAGCAAAACACCTACACCAAGCAGGGCGCCGATGTCACTGCTCCGCTAAAATAAATGTACTGGCGCCACGAGCATCCGGCGACACTCGCTTAAATGCCTTCACTGACGTCACCAAGTTCAGTCAGTCCAATCACCACTGTTCATCCCACTCCACTCTGACTGGTCAATTCACAAGTTGAAAGTCACAGGTTGGTCAGCGTGAAAACGCCAGTGGAGTCCACTACACTCGTAACACTTTCAAGTCATTCACCTACACAGGGGTCAATTCTTCACTGACACCGGCTCAGGGCAATGAAAAAAACCGCTAAAGCTACGGCTCAGCAGACGCATATTAAACACTTTAATAATACTAATAACCAGAAGGCATAAAAAAACACAGTTTCGCCACACTATAAAATAAATCATCAGTTTTTCTGCAAGTATCTTGTCAACCCAACATAAGAATCCTATCAACAGCCATGCAGAGAGCATTGACAACATGTTTCTCGCTTTGTTGTGTGCAGGCGACTGATATAACGGAGAAACTGAAGCTAGCTCTGGAAGACGCCATCACCAACAGTCCGTGGATGGACAGCGCCACGAAGGACATCGCCATGGCCAAGGTCAGCAAGTGTTGCTGAGAGGATTACACTCCTGTTCCTCTGATTCCAGAGAGAGCTTGTAACAAAAATGAAATGTGTCGCATTTGGAAGTAGCCTGGCTCCTGAAGCCGTGTGTGACATGTCTGACGCTTTGAAATATGTATCATAAGACGATTGTCATTTACAGTAGAAATTGTCTAGAAAC
Source organism: Theodoxus fluviatilis (assembly GCA_034096865.1). Taxonomy (NCBI): domain Eukaryota; kingdom Metazoa; phylum Mollusca; class Gastropoda; order Cycloneritida; family Neritidae; genus Theodoxus; species Theodoxus fluviatilis. The sequence continues at coordinate 190,765 of JAWQFJ010000690.1, read as the reverse complement.
TGCTCTGAAAAAAGATCTCAGTAGAAATATGTAAATATATGAACAACATGTCTTGACAGTCATCTTCATTCTTGAAGTTTTCAACGCTAATTTAGTAATGGATTCATTTCTTTTAGCAGACTTCCGCACTCCATTGTTGACGGAGGGTTGTATTATGTGATTAGCTGCTGCTTTGCACTTGACATCATTTTATTATGTATCTTGCGTTCACTGGATCGCTTTAAAATGCTCTCTTTACACTGAACGAAGTTGTCTGCCTTTCTTTCACTGTCGATAGATCAGCTGTTCTACCAGTGCTCCAACGAGTATGTTATTGCCATTTCCAGGCTAAGGCAGTGACGTATAAACTGGGATACCCGGATGATCTGGTCAACCAGAGGGCAGTTGATGTCATTTATAACTCGGTGAGTTTGCTTTTCATCATTGATATATTTTGCTTTTTGATGCGAATATATACAATGTTATCTTATTTTTGTTGTATCTTACAATGTATATACACGTCTCCAGAGAGCGGTTACCAGTTATCTCCCCTTCAAAGTACAGTTGCGACATCAGATAATCTCACAACCTGAGTGCATGCCTCCTGCAGGAAAGGAACAAGTGTGGCAGAATGAACAACTGGAGCAGGCTGGATCCCGGACTGGGGTTAATTTGATTCCAGGTTGTACTGGATGATGGTAGACATGTTCGTGTGAAGATTTACTTTTAATGGAGCTAAAGAATACGTAAAGATAAGCCATATACATGTATATTAACCTAATTTCCAGGGAGAGAGGGAGTGAGAGTGAGAGAGAGAGAGAGAGAGAGAGAGAGAGAGAGAGAGAGAGACAGAGAGAGAGACAGAGAGAGAGACAGAGAGAGACAGAGATAGATATATAGAGAGAGAGACAGAGAGAGACAGACAGACAGAGACAGAGACAGAGACAGAGACAGAGACAGAGAGAGAAAGAGAGAGAGAGACAGAGAGAGATATATAGAGAGAGACAGAGAGAGACAGACAGACAGAGACAGAGACAGAGAGAGAAAGAGAGAGAGAGAGAGACAGAGAGAGACAGAGAGAGACAGACAGAAAGAGAGAGACAGAGGGGGAGAGAGAGAGAGAGAGCGAGCGAGAGAGAGAGAGAGAGAGAGAGAGAGACAGACAGACAGACAGAGAGACAGAGACAAAGAGAGAGACAGAGAGAGAGAGAAAGAGAGAGAGAGAGAGAGAGACAAAGAGAGAGACAGAGAGAGAGAGAGAGAG